>QVIE01000710.1:0-18384 GCA_013387415.1 Panellus pusillus
TTGCGGCTCAATTCGGCTCTGTTTCTCCTATGGCGGTTCATATGTGTCCGAACGTGTGGCAGCGGGTGACACGAAAACAGCACACAATGATGAGAGCGACGGGTCCTAAGGCTGATGAAAGAGTCCTCGATGATCAGTTCGCACATTCCGGGTTCACCTCAGTCGAAGCTCGTTATGCGAAACGAAATCAAAGCCCTCATGGTGGAGAAAGGATTCCCAAGCTTTTATATCACCATTAACCCGGCGGACGTGTACAATCCCCTTGTCAAATTTTTGGCTGGTAGCGAAATCGACTTGGATAATCTTCTCCCGACTGATATTCCAGACTATGTCGGACAGGCTGCTACCATTGCAAAAAACCCCTCAGTCGCAGCCCGATTCTTTAACATATACATGAAGGCTTTCATAGACACGCTCATAGCATACGATCCAACGGGTGAGGACAACGAAGGCGGCATTTTCGGTGTCGTCAAAGCTTTTTACGGTTGCGTAGAGGCCCAGGGGCGCGGTAGTCTTCACTGTCATATGATGATATGGGTAGAAGGTGGAATGAATCCAGATGAGATAAAGGCAAGGGCTCTTGCTAACGGGGGTGATCTAGAATTTCAGAAGCGACTGATCGCCTTTTTGGATGACACAATTTCGACCTCGGTCCCTGAAGACCTAGCTCCGGATATGGAAACCCCGTTGTCTAAATTCCATCCTTGTGCTACTCGTGGACCGGGACCTGGCATTCCTGCTGATTTAGCTGAACGGGCGGAAGCAAAGGATCTTCACAACCTTGTGGAGCGATGTCAGCGTCACAGACACAATGCCACATGTTACAAGTATTGGCGGGGATACCCAGAGCCACGTGAATGCCGGTTTGACTTGGACAGTGCTAATCATCGGCCTATCAGCGTATGCGATCCAGAAACAGGAGAGTTTCACTTGCGCTGTTTAGATGGCTTGGTAAACAATTTTAACGAGACTATCTTGAAGCCCTGCGGTGCAATATGGACATAAAGTTCATTGGCTCAGGAGCTACTGCGAAAGCGGTGATATACTACATTACCGATTATATCACCAAGTCCCAACTCCAGGCCCATGTCGCATATGCTGCACTTGAATTAGCTGTTAACAAGCTAGGTGACTACGACCCGAATGAGGATGACCTTTCCGTTCGCGCCAAACGTCTTCTTCAAAAATGTGCACATTCTTTGATATCCAAACAAGAGCTGTCTTCACAGCAGGTCGTATCGTACTGATGGATTTTGAGGATCATTTTACCAGTCACAGCTATGGGAACTTATACTGGACCAGCATGGAAGCTCTTATCGACCGCGAGGATCCCAGTCCTGAATGTTATGTCACTCCTACGACGGTCAATAATGACGGACCTTCATCGGATGGTACTACACAGCACGAACAGCATGGCAGTGCGCAGGATGGACACTCCCACACACCTCACGTTGAAGAAAACGAAGGTCCTCAATACCCTATGGTAGACGATCAGGACGTGATTCCCTTGCGCACGGACAGGAGCGGTCGAATAGTGCCGACAGCCAATCAAGTCTGTGACTATCAACAGCGAGGGGCTTTACTGGAAAAGGTCAGCGTATGGGATTTCGTGGCGCAGACTAAGAAGATGAAAATCGATGCTAGAAAGGGTTTTCCCTCCCCTGATCCGTTTTATACGGCTGAAAATATCTTGGAGCAACCTCACAGAGACCGGTGTAGGGTCAAATTTCAGCCCGAGCATTTGGAGGACGGTACTTACGTTATCGTCGTTCAGACAAGTTTGCAGAGGGTTGTCCCAGTGCTAATCGGACCAGCCGTTCCTAGACAAGATGTCAGTACTATGGTCGCACGGCACGCAAGATTAATGCTAATACTGTTCAAACCTTGGAGACATGCTGAAGACCTGCGAGAACCGGGACAGAGTTGGCCAGATGCATATGCCAGTTTTCTGCAAAGTGAATGCTCGGATGTCGACTTGGAACGCATAAACAACATGCAATTGCTTCACAGTTGTAAGGACAGTCGAGATGCACATTTTGCTCACCGTCAAGCCCGTCGACGTGCTGGTATAAGTCCTGAGATTCAGAGGCGCGCGCAGGACGCTGATCAAGCAGCAGAGGAGGACGAAGGTCCGTACTGGAGCACCTAGAAGATATGTACTCTAAATTTTCGGAGCGTAATGCTATAGCCAATGCTGAGCTGGAGTTAGTGTTGCAGCATGCAGACAGATGTGGCCTCACCGGTGGCAGACATCCCCCGAGAGCAACGATCAGAACAGCACGTACGATGAACACGGTTCTCATGTATCTATTTCAGATCAAGAGCTCTACCTCGAAAAGGTGTGGCAGAAGACCTATGACGACCGAAAAGAACAGTGGAAGCGGTGGGCTGCAGGCAACGATGCTTTACAGAGTATACCAGAAACCGAGGCAGAAATGGGGGGCGGAAGGCAGCGGAATCCGTTCGGGTGAGGCTTTCCGAGAAACGAATGTTGCAGAACCATGCATAAGGGAGGTGGCCAGTCTACCATCGTCGAATGTTATGCAAGAAGCGCCAATTGTAGACCCTTCAGCATCTGTCGCCTCCTTCATTACAAAGCATAACTTGAACGTCGAACAAGCAAGAGCCTTTACTTGGTCGCTGAGCACAGCATAAGCGTCAACACAGCTCCCCTTCGGATGTATCTTGGCGGAGAAGGTGGGACAGGGAAATCAAGGGTTATCGACAGCTTACAGGACTTTTTCGTGACAAGAGGTCAGACTCGACGTTTCAGGCTTTCTTCGTACACCGGCGTCGCAGCGCGGAAACATATCAGGTATGACACTACACTCTGGGTTGAAATTTGGGCAACAATCAGAAACTGCACGCTCTGCAAAATCGAAGCGTGACCTTATGGCTATGTGGGAGGGTGTGGATTACCTGTTTATCGACGAGATTTCCATGGTGGGATGTGCTCTGCTACACCAGATCAGTCATGCTCTCAGTATTGCCAAAGGATCAGAGCTGGCTTTTGGTGGTATCAGCGTTATCTTTGCAGGCGACTTCGCGCAGCTTCCGCCGGTAAATCAAAAGCGCTTGTTTAGCCGGGTTACGGCGTCCGAGATTGCATCTGCTGGGACTAGACACGGCCAACAGGTCATATTTGGAAAGCTGCTGTGGTTGTCGGTAAAGACAGTCGTCATTCTCACTCAGAATATGCGACAGCGTGGGGAACAGAATAGGCCGTTCGTAGATCTTCTAGGGCGTCTTCGAGAGGGAAGGTGTACGGATGCCGATTACGCACTGCTCAACACTAGGCTGGCTCAGAACCTTAGCATCAACTATCAGTCGGAGTCTTGGAGTGCAGCTCCTGTTATTGTCACTGACAATGCTACAAAAGACGCTATCAACAAACAGATGACATTGGATTTTGCTGTTCAAACAGGGCGTACTGTTCATTGGTATCATTCGGCTGATTATCTGGCACGCAACACACCTGTTGAAGATTCTGCACTAAGGAAGAAACTTGAAGAGCTAGACTCGGCAAAGTCAGCATATCGCATGGGGCGACTGCCATTAGTGATCGGAATGCCTGTCATGTTCTCGCAGAATTTTGATGTCTCTGGCGGAGTTGTTAATGGCTGTGTCGGAAAACTTGTGAGTGTCAGATATCAAGTTGATTCCCATGGACGTCGTCATGCTACGTCAGCGGTTGTCGAGGCGCAGGATACTAATCCCGGAATTTTTAGTGATCTCCCCCGATACCATGTCGTCGCGCTTGCAGATACAGTGTATATGAAATTTCAGCACCCTTTTGGACCAAAAACAGTGACCGTTCGCCGAATCCAGCTCCCACTCCTTCCTGCATTTGCGATGACGGCTCACAAAGCGCAGGGAAAGACTGTTCCGCAGTGTATAGTCAATTTAGCTGCTTGCCATGGGACGGAGGCTCCTTATGTGATGCTTTCGCGAGTGACTTCACTAGAGGGCCTCGTGGTCTTAACCCCGTTTCCAAAGTCAAAGATAACTTGCCGACGATCAGAAGACGCACGCATGGAGTTCAAACGGCTGGAGCTGCTCGCGCTACGCACAGTAGTTGAGGTAGGGACTGAACAGGAGGCGAGTTCTGCGAGAGACAGAATTCACCGCGAATACGGGGATTTGGCTTTTCATGAATCAGCTAGTGGTGGCAAGGTCCGGTTCGAAAATTGGTTCGAACCTGAACCGGACCGAACCGAACCCCAGGTTCAGGTTCAAAGTTCGGAAAAGTGCTGAACCTGAACCGAAAGTTCAGTTCAGGTTCGGGGGATGAGAACTGGGGTTCGAACCTGAACCTGAAATTGAACCTGAAGCAGATATCTTTAGCTGTTTTGCCCAGATTCTCATGATTTAGGTGTCATAAGTTGATACTATAGCTATTCAGTGCTCACCAGTAACTAATCAGCAGCTGAAGGACCAGATTCCTCCATAACCACCTGAGATTCAAGTGCAATGATGAGATCATGTGACATCAATCAGCAAAGTAATTCTCCTGGGGACCCATTGAGGACTCTGGGAAGCATCTGGAGGCATTTGGATGTAGGTAGTCCCTCACTGGGATGATAGTGCCTACCTCTGATCACAAAATTCTCAGTTTCAGGACACTAAATTTCTTCCCGGTTCGAACCGGGTTCGAACCTGAACCGAACCTGAACCCGTGTTCAGGTTCAAGGTTCGAAGACATGCTGAACCGAACTAAGGCTCCAACCATTTCCGTTTGCAAACGTTTGCAAACGGAAACTACCGTTTTTATTTCCGTTTTGTTTACGTCCCCGAGCAAACAATTTATAAATGGTTTACAAACGGATAAACGGTTAATCCCAACAGCCCTATATTCTCTTGCAGAAAGCTTGACCAGGGACAAAAAGCACCAAATTCTGGTCAGATCTCCGTAGCAATTACTGTAGTAATTCGACCGTCTGTTCACATAACGCGTAACGGCGGTTGATGAACTGAACACTTGGGGCCTCCGTAACGGTAACACCCCATCCATGAACAGTTCACATTCCGGTACAAAAAAAAACGCTTTTTTATGGCCGTAAAAATAACAAAAAATTGTTTAAAAAATCGAAAAAAAAACATCTAAAATGTGCACAAAGATCATAGAAGTCACTGTATTTCCTTCCAACATCTGATTGTGCATGATGAAGCCGTTCCAGACCTCCAGGTATAACTTGTTATGGCTGAACAGTTTGCTATCAATGAACACCTGAGCACCCGTAACGGTCTGGGACACCAGATGAACAGTTGGGGCGATGAACAGTTTGCATAACGCGTAACACCCCCTGAACAGTCGGTCGAATTACTACAGTACCTTCCTGGTTGTACTTTGCCAGGGCCGTTGCATGGCCGGATTGACTGGAAAGATCCGGCTTGACCCGGCATCGCTTTCGGAGCATTGGAAGCGAAGCCGAGGGTTGGCCGGATCTCGGCAAGAGCCCCAACTTCACCACAGCTTTCTTCCTCTGTACGTATCATCTCTAGGGATCGGCACCGTACCGTACATACGGCAGTACGGTACGGTACGGTACGGGTACGGCTGTACCCGTACCGGGTTTTGGACGCACCGAATACGGTACGGGTACGGTACGGCAACCTACCGTACCAGCCGTACCACGTAGGCCGATGTTCGGCAGGGCTTGGCAACAGGCCAAATGGTGCCCAGGGTGGCCGGGAGGATCCGGAAACACTCATGGCAACCATTTCGAGTCTTCTCGACAAGATTTAGGCTGTCACGAGTGCTGCCGACACATCGGCAACCGGGCCGAGTACGGTACGGCCGTACCCGTACTGGCCTCCCGAGCACCTCGTTACGGTACGGTTACGGTACGGATGGTGCCGTACTTACGCCGTAAAAGTACGGCCGTACCGTATACGGTACGGTGCCGATCCCTAATCATCTCTGCTGAATGCCTTTGACAAACCTTCTCATGACTAAAGGGCAGTGAGTGCCACAAATTTTCAATTGGTGCTGCTGTTAATAGGTCATTTAACACGATACCTTTTGTGCCACAGTGGTACGGGCATAGAGCTACAGTGTCGGGGGAATGCAATTGACGTTAATGAGAGTGTAAATCAAGGACATTTTAGTTGTTTCTCGTGTACTGCAGGTATTTTTCAATGGTACCAAAAATTACCGTTTGCAAACTGTTTAAACGGTTTTTAAACGTTTACCTTTCGTTTCCGTTTGATTTAGGCTCAACCGCAAACGAAAACGAAATGGTTGGAGCCTTAAACCGAACGCAAGGTTCAGGTTCGGGGTTCAGAGAAAAACACCCTGAACCTGAACCGAACCGAACCTTGCCAGCACTAGAATCAGCGGACCAGTCTATGCCTACGGACCCACTGCAGCGCTTGCTACATATGCAAAACGGTAATACAGCCCTCATCGAGTCTGCTGCCAAGCGAGTTCGGCTTCCCGTAATGGATCTCGACGCGACTGTGCCTGCTGTAACCACCAATCCTGTATTCGAATCCTTGTCCGGGCGTACCCTTCGCGCTGCAAAACGTAAACTGGATGAGACCGTTCCTATACGGTCCCAAAAGCGACACAAGGTCTGAATGCTTGAAATAGGCCTCTTCTTGTCAGCCTGACTCACAACTCTAGGGCCAATGATCCGGACGAAACTGCCCCCCGCCGCGTTGCACGGATCTGTGTTCGCCTGCGTGCCATTGCACCTAGGTGTTCCCTCGCGACTTTCGCCAGTCGTTGCCGGGGACCAACCTAGTCACTTTGCGGCTGCTGTGCTTCAGCCTCTGTCAGCGCTCAATCCTATCATCCCCAAGTCCCGTATCTGTATATCGCCGCAGGGGCTCGGCATCATCCATCCGTTGAGTTTACAGATTTTTCTTCACTGAACTTGAAACTGATGATTGACAAAGTCTCGGATTAGGAAACATCCTTGGAGCGCAGACAGTTTTTCCGAGAATTATTCGTCACGTTTCTACCCGAAATGTGGCTGCTCGCAGACTGGTGGACACACTCTCGGCTTTGGGGAGACAGAAAGCGTGCTCGTTCTCGACCCTAACGTTCCAGCGGATCTGTCTCTTGCGCCCGTGTTATACCTCATAGAATCGGACATGACGGATGCACTGTTTCATATGACCCGCTCACGAAAGACAACCACCTGAACCGCACGACACCCCTTGATGCACTTGGCTCTGCATATGTACGTTCTCGACCAGCGCTAATACCATCCTGGTGCTTATTGGCTAGCTCAGATGCAGATGCAGTGAAGCCTGCGAGGGAGCGCCGCTTGTCTGGTGAATATTGGCCAGGCGGCAGGATCCGTTCCGTCAACTGCTGTCAACCATCCATCTCGTCAGCCAACTGAACGCGAAGGAGAACAACGGGATTCACACACCTGTAGCTGCTCTCACACTAGAGCTCCTCGTGCCTGTGCCTATAACCAAATCCCATTCGTGATATATTATCGTACCCATCCCCATCCACCAGTACCATCCCCTGCCCACCAGACGCCTCTGCCTTGCAGACTCCACTGCCGCCATCATGAAATGTCCTATTGTACCCCCTCCTCTCTTGGATTTTTGTCATGGCCGACCGGCAGGGTGAGCGCGTGCGCTATCTATAGCTCAAGCTGCCAGACGTCAAGAACGCGGCGATATCGACGACTTTTCCCGGCAAGGCAGGCGCAGAGACGAGGCGCTTCCTTGTCGGGGAGGGGGAGCGCGGGAGTTGTGTGCAGAAGGGGGGGGGACGTGTTGTCGCGTTTGGTTTCGGGGCCGGAGAGTTGATGATGGTGATTGCGATTGCGAACTTAAGACGACGAAGGGACATGCGAAGCCCGGGTACTGCCAGCGGGCAGAGTGATGAGTGAATGGGAGCTGTGACGGGGCAAAGATGAAAGTTTATCCAGTGCCTACAATCAGTTTGAATGACAACGCGTTCAGAGAGCCTCGAAAACGAAAATAGAGAAAAAGGGCACACCATCTTGTCTCGCTCGTAACGTAATGGCTTCTGCCAGCCAGTGAGAGTACATGAGCCCTGGCCGGTGCACAGGAGCGAGTACGTTCCACGTCCTCCGTAGCCAACGGATGAACGCGTTCGCTGACAGGGGCTCATACTGGACGGCCTGGCCTAGGTGACCTCCGCCTGAATGGCCAACGTACTGAAGTTCCGGTCCTATTGGAACTCTGCAGACGGCAAACGTCCTGCAGAAGCCTGAATGAACAGACCACGCCCAACACGGGCGGTGTCGACGGCAAACGTCGGACACCGCTGAATGTGGGCATTATCATGCAGAATCTTAGTATTAGGGTGATGTCTGAGCGGCTTACGATCGTTGATCGGAATCGTTCATGGAATAATTCGATTGGCTGTCAAACCATCTCTGCAATCACACTCACCGACGTCTGCCGTCGTGAGCTCCACGGTTTCGTTCCCTGTGTTAGCAAACTTTTCCCTGGATTTTACTGCTTGCTTTCACTTGTCTTTTTGAATCCGCGTGCTCGCAGGATGGCCACGATGGTACAAACCAGCGGTCCTTACCACCGCCGCCCGACTGCATGTTATTTTTTTCCTTAGTGTCGCGTTACTTCAGGGGGATCTTGTCTTCGGCTGACTTCGCTTTTCCGTGTCGTGCATGCAAAAAAAAAACGAGAAGATGGGCTCTGAGCTGAGCGCTGGCGTTCTGCTGACATCGCATCGATCGTCCACAGATATTCCCTCGCTGTATGGCATTTTGACATGTAGAGAACAGCCGTTCTCTTCGCCCGCTGAACGTGGGTCCAGTGATGGGTATACCATCGAGCTTGTGGCCATTGACGACGTGAACACCGTTTACTCTACAAGCAAAGAGTTCTCCGTCGGTTCTATGTCCGCGACCCTATCCACGACCGTCTCCGGGCACAGCGCCGTCCCTACGACTCCGACTAGTAACTACTGCCAGCGCGAGCAGCACCTCGTCTCAGGTTCTCATCTCGTAAGTCCCATTCCGTCTGTCACCGATTTTTCACGCACCTATGATTCGATGACTGACGTCTTGAATCCACTGTCTTCAGGACCAAGCCCAACCCCAGCACCTCGGCCACCTCTGGCTCTGGCTCAGCTGACCCTGCGTCTGACACCGCGTCCGCCAGTCCATCAGCCACCGCTCCCAGCTCCTCCTCGCCATCCGCTAGCGCGGCGACGCCCAGACCGTTCGGGCGCGAGGTGGGAACCTCGTTGAGGACGGGTGAGTCTATCTCGGCGTCGGCGTCAGCGACGGAACGCGCATCGACGGCGCGTTCTCGTTCACTTCCCCTTCCGACGTGGCGAGCTCGAGCGCGGGGACGATCAATATGTTCGCGTCGACGGCGTACGTCGACCTCGCTTGGATTGGACAGCTTCAACGCGGCGACGGCGCGCGATTGGTCGGTCGTCTGCAGCTTTCGTGCAGACCGAGATTATATGTTCATGGTGAGTTCGAGAAGTCTTTCTAGCCGTCTGGCATGCGTGCTGATTCAGACACAGATGATTAAGGGGCAGATATTTGAAAAGAAGGAGAAGCTGTGGCTTAACGTCGGTCTTCCTTTCTTTTTCTCGATGCGATGACAACGTTGACACTCTCGGGCATGCAGATTCCCAAACAGCGCTGATTACAGCTGCTGACGCCGTGTCCCAAAGATGACAAGCCCGCGGGGAGGTGGAAGGGCTTTGTAAGGGTTGTTAATAGTGTTGTATGGATGAACACTAGGCTGCGCAAAACACAAGCTCGAGGGTCTAGGCGCGGCCATCTTCCAATGGTTGGCTGCGGTTTTATCTAGTGAGCCCAAACACGTAATTTGTTATGCGAAGAGATTTACAAGTCTTCTCATTCTATCTTTCATTAGAAACCGCTAGAAATCATGCAGTACGAGACAACATAATCAAAAAATCGTAGATTTTGGAGCCGGCTTCTGACTTTGACACAGGCATTAAATTGAAAATGTGCCTCTACAAAAGGTCTTGTATTTTGCTTAAGAATGAGTGCCGGCTCTCAAACTATTCTATTGTATCCTCGTTGATGAGTGAAATAGGCCGTGGTGGCCATTCCCAACAGTGACTGATGGGAAAAGACCACCACGGCTCCCAATCAAAAGCTGTTACCGTCACGCTTTGCTTCCATGGAGCCAATGGCGCAGCCTAGTTCTACACGCGAATTGGAGTCACTGCTGCAGCAGCTCCAGTCTCTGAGCTCTCAAGGTCTCCGGCCTGAGCTTGCAAATAGTCTTCAAGCGGCCGCAAAAGCTACCAGGGACCATCTGGAAACTACAAGGACCAGTTCAGTATCTTTCGCGGGGGATGGACTCGAGCACCCCGGTACACAGTCCTACACATTCTATGGCGGCAGACTGATATTTATTTGGAAGAGATGCTCCTATCTGGTCATGATCACGGCAACTACCCCCGTATCTTGAGCAATGTGATGTGCCGGCTGGGCTTGGTACGTCACTAACAGACTGAAATTGTCTGTTCTGAACTCTTTTCCCTTTGATCGTTCAGCCGCATCTCACCAGGATACAGTGGTCAATCCACCTTTTCTAACCAATCCCCGGGTTTCACGTGCCGTTCCCCCTGGGCGCTTCTCTTTCATCTTCGATCAGATTGAGCCCTCTGCTGAAGGTACGAGCCATAGCACTTCTTTTGAAATCTGCGTATTCGTATATATCTTACCATGCTCCAGGTTACCTTGACCCTAAGGAACGACCCCAGTATGGGTATCCGCTTAAGGGCGTTGTATCACTGCCTCCTCCAATCCATCTCTTCAAATGGCCTCTAGAGTGTCTGTCAACAGCTTCAAAACCGGCAGTGGACAGGCTGGGTCCTGTAACTCCTGCACAGCGTCCACACGTTGGCTCCTACCCGGATGCACCAGAATACAGGCTTAACTCGGTGCTCGATCCTTCCTATCGTCGAGGCTGGAGATATGCCGCCGATTATTATGTTTCTTCGCAGGCAGAGCAGAGAGAGCGTATGCTTACTATTCGTGTTCCGCCAAACACTGGTCCAAGTTGGTACGATACCCAGACTCATGCGTTTGTCGCAGAGCCTATCCCGGGTATGGTTCACATGCCACTCGGCATTCCCTTCGTTCATCTTGTCAACGGCGATCCTCAGCAGGCTGTGACTGTGGCCTGTGCACATAGCTTGAAGACTTTGGCAGAGTATAAAGAGGGCTCTGAGATCTCCGCTCTGATTCCACGGCTTCTCGAGCTCACCTGGGGTGTGGAGTCCACTTCAGACAATCCAGGCAGCCCAGGCATCTTTGAACTTCCGGGTATGCAGGTGAATCTGAGATCTGAGGAGCTCCCTTCAAAACGGCGGAATCGATCCGACGGCTCTTTCAATTTAGCCTCCACACACGGTGAAGGGGAAGGGAATGGTCATTTTGCTCCTGCGGTTCAGACGAGTGGGCCCGCGGAAACAAAAATCATCAAGAAGTATACAGATCCTCCATAGGCTCTATCGATTGATCATGCCCCTCTGCTGCTCCCGGTTCGAATGGGACATGATGGAGTTCAACGGCTTAGACAATAATGTTCTCGCGTTTGGTGGCTTAGAGCCAGGGCGACCAGCTGTCAATTGAACAGCTCTTGCGCTGCGTCTGTGTTTCATTTTGATCTCTCGGAAACAGGGACGCGCACCGCCATATCTTCTGCACCCATAGATTCTGCTCCTTCCGCCGACTCCTCTCGCACAGCTTCGGAGCAGCGTTGGATTAATATCCGGACTACGTTCTCTCTGTGATCGCAGAAAAACTCGGTGACTCTATCGGGCCACAGGGAAAGCCACACGGCGACTTCCAGGATGATCCTGTGTGGTTCACACTGTTCGTCCTGCTTCTGCGACTTCCTAAAGGAAGCGACATGGGCGCCTTTTTGTTCATGAGGTCTGCTCTGTACTGCGAGAGACAGACGAGTACATTCTTTTTGCGTCGTTCAAAGCAAACGACATTCACACTGGCACAGCCCCCACCTACGTCCAAGAGCTCAAAGACGCAATGGTAACTATGGACGAGGCTCAGCAGTTGTTCAAAAAGTTTGGCCCACAGGTCCGGTGTGGATATGTTCTGTATCCAAGCGTCACTGCGACGACACGCAGTACCCAAGCCTTGTATTACCCATCACTACGCTTCATGCACACTCCTTCAGATCCACGTGAGCACTCCAGAAAGTACTACGCTTTCCACGGAGAAACCGTACTTGGAGACAACCGAAGTCGTTTCAACCGTTTGGGACGCGAAGGCGTACTGGCCTTGGAAGAACTGGATGTCGCAAAACCGGTCTGAACCTGTCGCTCAGCACAGATGAGCTGCTACAGTCAATCACATATGAGGATGAAAAAGGATCTAGACAGAAGCTTGAGCCAGCGCGTTTGACATTGACGATCGTGATAACTATGAGAAGCTCACCTTGTACCGCCGACATTTCCATCACTGGCGGCATGTAATCGGCGAATATTCTTTGGGGACTCACTAAGTCCGTATTCTTGCATCAGCAAGGAAGGATTGCAGACGAGCTTGCAGGCATCAGTTGCCGTCCCGATAGTATCCCCACAGAGCGTAACCTCATTGCGCGGGCGCCCCTAGTCACAACCAGCACAGAGCCAGCCCCGATGATCGAAAGTGTCCTTGCTCGCGGCAAACGTGGTTCTGAGGTTCGCTTATTTTTTACCAATCATTTTCTTCGAGTACTGATGAACTTCCTTTACAGGTCATGTGGACTGTGCTTGTTGCTGGTTCGTCCGAAGCACGCACTGTTGAAGAAAACACTTGGTGGTTCGTTTCACTTTTCATACATATCAAATGTGGTGATTAACTCAATCATCTCAGGCTCCGCGCTCCTGGGAACGCGGAGAAATGCTACCGATTTTATAACGGAAACACTTCCACAGAGCTGAACACTACTGTTTCTGCTCCATCCGGCATTCTGTCACCTCTTATCGAGCAGCTCGTTACCATGGACCCCGATGAAGACAACATTCCAGCCTCAAATAGCAATTTATCTCCTCTTACTCGCCCGAGCACACTCTTAGGTTCTGCTGAAAGCAAGAGCCCGGCACTATCTAGCACTCTATCTCCTCTTACTCCACTGAGCGCGCTCATAGAGTTTGATGTCCTATCGCCGTCTAGGATTCCATCTCCTCTTACTCTCGGGAGCCCGATCTTAGACCACAATGTATGCGATGTGCTATTGCATAGCTCGAATGAGCCAGATGTCGAGCTTCGGCCTAGTGCACCGGACTCGCTTTCCCTCTCAAACGGTAAACGGAAACCCACTGTTCCTCCAGAAGACACTTCGCATTCAGAATTGGAACCGCCTCTTAAGCGGCCGAGGTACGGAAAGGAGAAAGCGACTACATCCGACGAAGAGCAGTACGAGGTTGACGCTATTCTGGAGACCAGGCTGTTGATGGTAATGAATTGTTTTACTTATAATTTCAAAACGCATTGACATTCCTGCTCATGGACGGCGAACGTCAGTGGCTTGTACAATGGAAGGGTACTCTGCTTCGGAGAATAGCTGGCTATATGCTGATGATCTACAGTAAGCCGTTGCGCATATAGCCCAATCATACATCTAACAGTTATGTATAGGCAGTGTGAAGACCTGTTGGACAGGTTAACGTCGCCCATGGTATCAAACTCCTTGTTGAAGATTCGGATGAGGATATCACGATGCGTACCCCGAGCCCAGACTCTTCAGACGATGAGTACGGTCCGGGGACGAGAAAGCCCGGGGGTGGCGGTCCCAGGGGCTCACCAAACAGTTTCAGTCAGATGGTGACGTTGCCCTGGGCAGAAAGATAGCAGCGGAAATTGACCACAGGCACCTGGACAAATTGCTCGACGTCACCGTTCTCGCAGCAGAGTGCGAGCAAATGGACAACCTCAGATCTAAAATGGTCAAGCGGAAGCAAATCGCGCTAGGTGACGATGCTCCCTGCGACGTTGCTACCCGTGTGGTCACTCAGATCGAACGCCAGAATGATCTCAGTACACAGATCAACTTTGCCTTGGCACCAGAATCCACTGGGTGGAATCCACGTTTGGCCAAACTTACGTTGACTTGTATCGCGGACATAGGTGCATCGCTCCCTGCCCTTCTGGTTCAGGGCCAGTTATTAGACATGGTGCATCGCGGGGTTCAAGCTCAAGTTTGCCGAAGTCTTGTAGCAGCATACCAGTGGCTGGTCTATCTGGGTCCATCGCTGGCGGGAGAACTCGTTCACGTGTATAGATCGGAGGGAGAAGAGCAACTCACGTTGCGATTCCCAGATCTGGCTCCAATCGTCAAACATGTCTTAGCCTTTTTACGGGAGTGCAAGGCCATTCGAGAGATGACTGAACAGAAGCAAAAAAAAGCCGGGTCGCAAGAAGAAAGCCTTTCCAGATGCTACCCCTTCCACGTCTAAAGCCAACCAGTTTTCTCGTGCCCCAGCTGATCTTTGGGGGCTGCTTCCTGCATGCGCACGAAGCTCCGTGGAGATTTCGCTGGAAATCCCAATCCTAAGACCCACCCTCTGAAATCGGAAGACGATTTATACGCAATCGCCGAAGAATGGATCTGCAGGCTCTGGGACAAACCTCTTACTCAAGCCCATGCAACCTCTCGACGATTTTTTGAACCATTCTACCGAAAGGTGAACAAAGATCTGCTCCTTGTCCGGGCGCGTTGCATCACACGTGGTTCTATTCTTCTGCGATTAGCAGATGCTCTTGGAGAGGGCATATTCGTCGCCAGTGAAATGAAGGAGTTCATTCGACGTCCGTCCAAGATGTTCCCGAGCGGCCAGGATCGTGATCCGTCCTTTGCTAGTGCCGTTATTCGTGACGAAGAGCAGACCTTCCAGGCATTAGACTCTTGTCTGGCAAGGCGCTTGGCGCAGGGCGAGCTTAAGGAGATCTTGCAAAAGCTCGGAGATGCAGTTCACAGAGGATGCTAACGCTCCGACTGGGTGTTGCCGTGACTGACGAGCGCTGGGAAAACCCGGACGTTCTGCTCTTGCCTGAGAGCTCGTACGGGTCACTGACAAAGACGCAAAGCGGAGGTCTGGGAAACCAATTACCAACATTCAACCCACACTCGAGTCTTTACTTCCCGATAAACCGTCGTTTGGGATCGCTGCCGTCTTGATCCGTGAGGCCCTTGCTGAGCGTCGGGAAGCAGCGCTGAACATGGAAGGGACCGATACAACATATAGGAGACTGATTCGTGGTGTTCATGCATTCACCGGCGCAAAGCCGAAGCACTACGACCCTGATCAGATGAACCCAATCCGTGCTGGCTTGAAGGGCTTTGAGCTGCTCAAATCATCTCTTCCTTTCTCGTCGCTCACCACGGGCACCGGGCTGTCAAGTCTGCTTGCGTTTATGAGCACTGGTCAGGGCTTCCCTACTAGACAATTTTCTCACCCAAATGGAACAGCGGGAGGGGAAGATGCACTTCCAAACATTGGCCGAATGTGTTGTTACGTTTGACGCGGAGGAGGCCAAACAGAAGGGACTGCAGGAGAGTGAGAGATACAAATTCGATAACCTTCTCATCTATGGTACGGCCAACAACCTTTACAGTCTCCATCCGTCTGTTCCTAGCACCTCGGGTCGAAAGAAGGCGCTCACCACTAAGGAGAAGTTTGGCCCCATGTTTTCTGTGCCATTGGTACAGACATACCTTAATCTTCTAGGCCCCCTCGCAGGTCAGGATCCCGCAACGTCAGCGATGCCAAGATATCTTGGGACGCTGCCATAGCATGGATTGTAGACACTGGGCTCCTGGGATTTGGCAGTGGCCTGGGAGTGCTTCAGTTTGCAAATAACTTGACTCTCGCAGGGGTCGCTGAACACCCCTCCTGTGAATCAATGGCGCAGTGGATTTACAAGAACCAGAACAAAGGCGCCTTTCGCGGCTTGCAGATTCTGGGTTTTAACCTTCAGCTCCAACGAACATCGGCAGCGGCGGTGCGAGCAGCCTTTCAGTGTGTTTATTCCTGGTTAGATTGGTTTATGACGGATGAAGACAAGGAAATCCTCGGCTTTGGAGCAATTTTTTTGTTGAGCACCTGCTGTGCAAAATTGGTCGATGGCAACATCGGATGGCAGAGATGTCTGGGAGGGGAGTCAAGCAAGATCTGGCGCAAAACGCCCGGCTCGAGTTTGAAAGCCAGGAGTGGTTGTCTGGCGAGAACTTGGAGGACTTTCTCAAGTGGCCCTTTCCGTCATGCAGCCGTTTCGACAAATCTGTATTTCGGCGGATCGTCGAAGAGGGGTAAGTGGCGTTTCCTTAATAAGTGCTCAGTTATTAACCACTTCATTCTTAGTAGAAATACGCTCGAGCTTGAATTGACAGAATGACTGGATCGTGTTGCAGCTCTGTAGATCCTTAATGTCTTTCAGCCTTGGAAACGAGTAGATAGAATGATAATAGCAAGTGATTCCGAATATGGCTCAGGAGTAAGGGTGTAAGAATGCACATCCTTCTGCAGTCTCAAACGCGAGTTTGATCTGGTCTTCCTACATAAGTCCTTCTCTCCCATACCTTTATCTATTTCCCACAAGCATCTCGAAATCGCCTAAAATGTCCGATACACATCTTTCTGGTACGTTTTGTGTGACGTTTGATGTAGTTCTCTTATCTTCTTGTATCAGTAACTGGACCCCTCGACACTTTTTTCAAACCATTGGAAAAAAACTGAATGCACGAGCGCGTCGACCGCTGGATCAACCCACACCGCTTCCTCGCCAGGCACCTCTAACTACAGGTCGGATGTCTAGGGATCTGGTCCGTCTCAGTCAACTGTCGGATCCGGCGCCACGCATGCGCCATCTGAGACCACGAAGTGTTGCCAAAGTCCATGTTCCTCTCAGCAGAATAGATAAAACCCGCATAGCTACCGGTTTCCGTTATGCAAGAGAGGAACAGCTGGATGTGGAGGATCTATGGGTTTCGGGCGTAGGTCCCAAGGCAGACATACACGACTTTCCAGCGGAGTTCGGATGTGGGATTTGTCTTCAATTGAAATCTCATCCTGTTTCGTGCGTACTTTTCTCTCTCTTATCCGCTGCGCCCCCTCCGAGCTGAGTTCCTTTCTATGAAAAAAAAAGATACACTTGTGGACACGGTGGTGAGTCTGCGCGAAACCTATAGAAGAAACTATCACAATGATTCCGTTCAGAAAGTCGATCGGAACAGTAAAAACTGTACTGATTTAACTCTCCACACGAGCTCGTAGCGAGTGATTCCTCAGTAGATGCCGCCGAGTATAAGTCCCTAGTACAGGGCCTCGAAGAGGTTGTAGGGAAGGCTATTATCTCAGAAGAGCGTTCAAAAGAGTAGTGTTGCGAATAATACCCTTGGAATGACCAAGTAATACGATTCTAAAGCTTTTGTATTCGATTTAGAGCTTCTCAGCTGTATTCCACACAAATGTACGATAGATAGACCGGAGCAAACGGCTCAACAGCAATTTATAAGACTGATAGTCTTGGGAATGCGATCCAAATCAAGCTTCCAACAAAACACGCTCGGAATGGTATAACGACGTCTAAATTCGACGCGACCGATACAACACGGATTTGTACGCTTTGTTCCCGAGTGCCGTTCGATAGGAATCCTAAGATTCGTTTATTCCAAGCTCAATCTCACAATTTCCAACAATAGCAAGTAAAAGTTTTGATATTCACTATTCAACTGATAGTAGACGTCGAAACCCAAAAATACTCTTATTCCGAATCGTAGCGTTTTATGGCTACTAGCTCACGGAATGGCTCAGTTCTCTCCCAGAAGGATCGATCTGCAACCAAGGTATTCGCTACCCAAGTATTCTCTGTCGATTTCGAGATATTCTACACTACTTATACATGTCGGAATAATATTTAGCAACATAGGAGCAATAGCTATTATTGAAAAGTCCGCCAAGCCGCTCTGGAATTCGGTATGTAGTCGTTCCGATTGGTTGTTGAGGCGGTCACGCCATAATCGTGTGCTTGAAGTGAAATTCCAACGCCCGGTCAAGTAAACCCCGACACTAGAGGTGTCTTGGCAAATTGAACCTCCGTTGGACGTCGATTCCTTTGGTTTGTAGATCTCTCCCGTAAGCTAAAAGGCTAGTAACTGTGTTGTACGGTCCGTAGCAACAGGGAGATACCCATATTGTGTAGGTTCCGAGGTTGAACCACGAAGATATGCTCCGGAAGGTCGGCCGTGATTAGATTCCCAGACTCTAGTCTAGTGATCTGATCATGATTCCCTTCGGAATAGACGTCGGAACACAGCGGAAGCCATGCCGATCGTATTCGTTGTGTTTTCTAATAACGTAGGCGCCCAGGTAGAATGCATGTCTGGTTGGAACCAGCCTGTAGAGTGTCCTTCCGAAGGATCCGACTC
>QVIE01000712.1:0-10639 GCA_013387415.1 Panellus pusillus
CGATGATTCGGCTGATGAGGGAATTGAACTGGAGGGTGAGGATGACGTTCCACATCCTAGATTGCCAGGAAGACCTGCTGAAGTGGCTTAAAATCAGTGATCAATGACTCAGAAAGTGCATTTCTACCAACAAGTCAAGCACCTACCCAGCGGGGACAATACCACAGCACAAAGATGGGAAGGTGTTATGATTTAGCTTTGCGGGCAATGTCATTAATATGATTTTGGTAGTTTTCTGGAGTTGTCGTAAGTCGTTACTGAATGTGTGGTTTAAAGCTAAATTATAGTGTGTCGTAAGTGTCGTTGCTGAACGGGTTTTGTGATATTAGAATGGGTTCTGAAACCCTCAAAGAGTGACCTCAAACTTGAATCACACAACAAATAGAATCACTTATTGTGACCCTGACCTTCGAGGCGCAGTAGCCAAGAACTCAGGGCAACTACTGTAGTATTTCAATCAGTTCGGACGGGGGTTTGATGTGTGACACACCCGTCCGAACGTACCCATTTGGACGCTCCTTTGGTGACAGTGTGACGTCCAAAAAATTTCGGACGCTGCATGCCGCAAACGGGCCAAAAAACACTTTGCCCCGCAGGGAGAAATTTTTGTTCTGAGGACCCTTTCGGACAGACCCTCTGTGACCCTGTGACGTCCGAAAAATTCCGGAAATTTTTGGGCCTGTGACCCGTGACCATCCGAATTGATTGAAATACTACAGTATCCTTTGGGCTATCTAGCTAGGAATCGGGTCGAATTGGCTCTTTGGCTAAGAAGCTGGAGCGTCTTCTGCTATGATAAAGTAGAATGTCTACGTGGTGTATTGAAGTAAAGATTGGATGCTGTCACATGAGGAACAGCTCTCATTATATACTACCAAGTTACTAGAACATTCTAAGAAGCCATGGAATAGTCTGGCAATGTGCTAGAATATTTCTAGCCTGACGGAATGTGCTAGAACTTATCTGTAAGGACCGTTGAAACGGTGCACGTAGGTGCGGCCGTGAAATCAAATGAAGACTAAGTTTCTAATTGAAAGCGAGCAAGGCTCAAGCTAACAAAATCCCTCAATCTCAAAATATATCACAACTCCAATCAATGCTTCGTGGGTGTGTTCGGGGTAGTAGGACAGGCGTATCGTCCTCCAAAATCACAATAGCGCGTATGATATTCCAAGTTTTCCAACTTCAATAATCAGGCGGCGGCAGTCTGGAACTGGCGGCGCTTTCAAGGTCTTTGAGTAGTTCCCGGCGGTTCTTTCAACCTGCGTGGGCTACGGAAATGTAGTATTCGAGAGTAGTGTTCAAACTGAAGTGTATTCGGAATGTATCAGAAATACAAGATAGCGACTTTTCTAACTGGCGGCAAGTTAAATGCCCGGCGGTTGTATTTTGACTCGCGGGGTGTTCTGACTGCCGGCGGCTGTTCAAGTTCACTTTGTTCTTGTATTGAACTCAAGGTTCAATTTCTCTGATTCTTATTCTTATCTGACTTCGGTTGTATTCTCAATCAAATATTTCAATTGTCCGCTCCCGGTGCTTCGGAAGACGGCGGGTATGATCTACTAGGTAGGGTTTACTCTGGTAGGTTCTACTCCTGTACATGATAAAAACTACGCCTTTTATACAATTTGAACTTGGTATCTTAATAAGGAAATATGGTCCGTGCACCTAATCCGAGTAAAGCCGGCGGCAGGTCCGAATGTTGCGAAAGTGCCGGCGGCCAATCAGGATTTCGGTATTCTGTCTTTCTTGGCGATTTCTAATAATTCGTGAGAATGGCGTGCTTGGCGCTCAGTCATCCGCAGTTGTTACCGCACATGACTGTCTTTCCAGAAAGGCCCGGCGGCTGGTTTCCAACTCGCCGGCGGCTCCGCACGCCGTTCTTTCGTATTCCGGAAGACTGAGTCGACATCGCTGGTCGCCTAGCCTTCTTCAATATTCCTTCGATACTAACTACTAATGCCAGTCCAATTTGACTTGCAAAGATAGCTTTTCTATCTTTCCGAAGCGGCGGCAGTCCAATCAGTCTTTGATCAAACTTCCTCGGCTTGTGATCTTGTCCTTCTATACCGCCCGGAAGATGTTCATCTGTCCGCCGGCATGTCCATCGTTCTTTCTATTACAACTTCGTTCATTCTTTTAACAGTCATACTAACTACCGGTGTCATATCACATTTCACCGAATAGTAGCTTTCTGTAGATATGTTGATTCAAGTGCCGGCAGTCGCTTTCTGAGAGCGGCCGGCACTCGTCCTTCAGGGTTCGCGAGTCGCATACTGTTCTCTCAACAGCCGCCAGTTGCAGCCATAGTACTTAGGGCTTTTCGTAGTTCCCCTTGGTCACCTCAGGTGCAATAGTACGCGGTAGTCAGCCGTTTCCTAGAGCCCGGCACTCTATGTTTAACTGCCGGCTTGCGACCTTCAACGGTTCAATACACTGTCCCGGGGCGGACATGTACCTTGTTCTGCCTCACTCATCCCGGCAGTTAACACTTCGTGAAATCGCAAAATTAAGCGGGTTTCACCAGTGTTCGTATACACTGCTTATCGGCATGCTACAGAAGAAATATCCAAATGTTCTAGAAGATTCTTGTAGCTTCCAACAATTTCCTGAACATTTGGTAGTACAGCTGATTCTATACTAGAGTTGTAACTAGAATGGCCGTGGTTTAATCAATGAACTGTAAAGTAAGTGATCGCATCAAGATCCTTGATGCAACATGATCTAGTCATTGAGAAGCTCAAAATGACAAGATAGAAACCATATTCAGACTTAAGTAGTATGTCTGCACTCAGAGAAGTGATTTGAGGCATGATTGATATTTAATATACACAGACAGACCAAAAACACGAGGTACTATCTGATATCATGACACATCTCCCCCAGTGAAGACCTACTACTGAAAGTCACAATGGCATACATGAAATGGCAGGTAGTTAAAGAAACACAATGTCCTCGTCAGAAGAACTGGAGATGTAGTCAGAGGATGACGCCGGTGTGACAGGATGAAGGGATAGAGCATGAGAGGAGCTGGCAGAGTTTGGAGAGGGAGAGGGTGCTCTGTTCATGATCAGAGAGAACAGAGTTGAGCGCACCATTGTCATCATGAATGAACATGATGGTGACTGCCTCGCCAACCAAAACCTCTGCAATAACACGAGCCATGGCTGAATGGTCTCTGTGTCACCTGGGATGCGGAAAGGAAGAACACCAAGACCACAGGTGTGCCTGTCACAGAAGATGGCTAAATGAGTGAAGTCCAGACGGAAGAGGCATGCTCCTGCAAAGTCCAGTGCAGGGTAAACCATGTACTGAGGAGTAAGGCTCCAACCATTCCGTTTCCGTTTGCGATTTTGGAAAAATGAAACGGAAACGGAAAAGAAATGGTTGCAAACGGTTAAAAACGGTTTTCGAACGGTAGAATTTCACGTCATTTTTCTTGTCTTCAGAGGTGGCAGACAAACGTCAAATGGGTCTTCAAATGACCTACTGGCTTGTAGGTAGGTCAAAAAAGCACCCCTTAGCCATTTCCAGGTCACATTCCAATGTTGATCTTCAAATCTAGGCAAGGACGGTACCATGATAGCCCTGCTTGATAAAAAAGATTTACCTCCACACCATGGGGATCTCTAACCTCGCTGATTTTGAGTGTGAATTGTCTTCCCATGGGCCATGAAAGATGCTCCAGAACATCAATGACAGCCACAAGCACTGATGATGGGCGTTCTGCAGCCCTGCACCAGAAACCGTTTGTAAACCGTTTCGGAAACTGTTTCAACATTCGGGCAAACAAAACGGAAATAAAAACCGTTTTTTCGGCCGAGAACGGTTTGCAAACGGAAATAGTTGGAGCCTTACTGAGGAGCAGGCATAGACACCAACTCCCGACGGCGTGCAGGGGAAAAATCACCAGCAAGCGCTTGGAACTGACTCTCAGGCATCCCAAGAGCTGCTCCAAAAGACCAAAGACTGGAGTCACCAAATATGAGGCTGTGGCGCATGCACTCAAGAAGCCAGGTCATGCCAAGTCAAGCAAAAGTGCAATAGTCCTGTGCGTGTGCAAGTGCAGACTCGCAAGAAAGATAGCGCTGGTCAACCCAAATATTCCGAGGGTAGCCAAGGACAAGGACAATTGATGGCATAGGCAGGGTGTTCTGTCTCAAGGAGTGAAGAGGAATCACCACAGGGACTAAGAAGGACCAGGCCAAGATGCTAAGGCCGTATGCAGCACAAATGATGAAGGTTGCCAGTCGGGTGCAGCCAAGATGAACAGCTGTCAGGAATCCTGGACTGATAGCCCATGTGCCATCATGAAGACGAGACACATTGGAAGCTAGCAGACCCGACGAAAGAGCAATAGAATTCACCAAAGCATAAATTTGAAGTACCAACTGCCAGTCACCAATGACGGTGTTGAGACCATAAGTGAGGTCATTGACAGGGAAAGGCGGCATAGTAGGGTCCAAAATCAAGCCAGGCATAGAAGGAATGGATAGGTGTGTGGTTGAGGTACCCCTGGAAGTGTGGAAACAATGGGAAGGTCAGAAGTGGGGTGC
The DNA here is from genome assembly GCA_013387415.1 of Panellus pusillus. Taxonomy (NCBI): domain Eukaryota; kingdom Fungi; phylum Basidiomycota; class Agaricomycetes; order Agaricales; family Mycenaceae; genus Panellus; species Panellus pusillus. Next base: position 4,557 of record QVIE01000712.1, read on the forward strand.
TACTCCCAACCTGAGGTAAAAGCAATGAAATCCGGGATTTATATATGAATAGGACGAGAAAATCTTTTCATAATGGTGCATGATAGATCATATGATGGTTACACATATGACCCATCGACTGTCGTCTGGATGAGGCTCGATGTACCTGAAGGATTGCATAATTCTCATAGGTTTGCTTCTGAAAGATGATCATTTTTCAATGATATCTTGTGATTTAATTTCAAGGCGGCATGTGGAATGAAATGGCATAGAGATTTTGATGAAAACGTATCAGTTGCTGTGCATGACAGGTCAGAAGTGCGAAAATGAGTTGCATATTTCTCATAGAGCATGATTTTCAACATGATAAGCATAAGTGTGTGTGCATAGATTTTTTTTTCTGAGAACATTCACGCTCTGGATTTTGATGGCCATTGTTCCAGTACCTCGGGAGCATTCCTGAGTGCTCTTTTACTCAACCATTGCATCAGGAAACAGGTTTTGCTCAGTAGCCACCACTCAACATTATGTAGCCCCAATAGTCCTGGTAGCTGAGTGAGCTGCCCAGTGGCGCATGGTAGCACTGGTAGCTCACACCTGAATACCTGGTAGACCTGGTAGCTTTCAGCTGAATTCTCGGTAGCACCTGGTAGCCTGCCACTGCTAGCCTGGTAGCCCCCATAGATCCATGCTGCTAGCTTGATAGCACCCTGTAGGGGACCCTCACTGAATATTGTCAGAACTGTTAATAATGCACATGTAATGTGAAATTTAGATTCTAATTTCTGCCAGAGAAGTTTGTGGTTCTTTTTGTCGAAGTGTCTACAAAGATGATCATGATCATGCTCTAGTACTAGGTCTGCACGGCAGTGGTGGGGCACAGCCGCACAGCCAGAATCAGCCGGAATTCAAAAATATCTATTGTCACTAGTTTGAGCGGCTTCCCCATGAAACTATAGCTTATTCTCAACCTGCATTAGCAGTGGAATCAAGTCTTAAGCTTTTTTCCTTGCCCTAGTTCGTATGCATGCCATCTTTTTAGCTTAATGAGGAACCTAATTCAACACACCCACCAGTGTATTCTAAAGGCATACCAAATTGTCACACAACTGGTCAACAACCAGTTGCATTGATCAGCGGAAATTTATATGCCTGCATCAGGTATGAGGTGTCTGTGTACCCAGCCACTGTAAACTCTAGTTTAGTCTACTGGTTATGAACTCGTCTTTGTATTATGTAACTTTTGCGAGAGGTCGGGCGTTCGAACCCCAATCGAAACACATTAAAATTGAAGTCAAATAAATTGAAAATGAAAACTGAGTTAAGTTCTAAGCAGTGTCTCGACAAATCTGTTCAATGAAGCAAGTGAACAAGTGGGAGAAAAGTTGTACAAAGTAACCTTTTGAGTGTTTACTTATCCTTGTACTGGTAGCACCAGTAGACCTTCGCTCGGTAGCTCTGGTAGCATTGGCAGGGAGCTACTAGGAGCATAGTATCAGGGGACTAGACTACCAGTCTACTGAGCCTACTTGGACCTCCGTAGTGCTACCTAGTAAAGTTGTTTTTTGCTGATGTGGTCCCATTCTGGGCTGTAACCTTTCCAACGAACCTTGAACTCTTGTACTCTTCTTCCTCTTGCTCTTTTTCGGAAGTGCTGTGCAACAATTTCTTCAATTTCCTCTTCTGGCAAATCTTCGAAGTCTGCCCTATTAAGATGCTTCTTTGGGCGGTCTTCTCCAAATTCATCAGGTGATGGGACATATTTCTCAAGGTGAGCAATATTCAGTATCGGGTGCATGCCATAAGATGTCGGCAGTTTGATCTGATATGTCACAGGACTGATCTTTCTGTTCACTTCGAAACGACCATCATAGCTCATCAAAAGCTTTTTCCCTCGTCCTTTCTCAGTCCTAAGGAGCTCAAGACTGTGTGGATTGAGGACAACAAGGTCTCCCTCTTCAAATTCTATTATCAAGCGACCTTTGTTATAGGCTCTTCTCTGGTAAACTTGAGCTAGTAGTAGAGATTCCTTGGCTCTCGCACAATCAGCTTCAAAATGATCAATCATTCCCTGTGCTTTCTCACTGATTGTCGCAGATGATTCCCCCCTGATTTTGTGAGGGCCTAGGAACCGGTGCAGGTATGCTCATCAATGAACTACCTGTGATTGGCTGATAACCTCTGAGAAGATATGCCGGTGTGAACCCAGTGCTTGTGTGAACAGTGGTATTATAGGACAACATTAGAGCATCTAAGTAGTCTGCCCAATCTGTACGTGATGGTCCCACGTATGCACACAGTGCAATTTCCAAACCTTGATTCAAATTTCGGTCTGGCCATCAGCTTGTGGGTGATGCGGTGTTGTAAGTGATCTTTTCAATCCAAGCAACCAGCAAATCTCTGCCCAAAACTCATTTTTCCACCTTGCATCTTGGTCACTGATGAACTGCATAGGAATTCCATAGTGAGCAATTACATGGTGAAAAATCAGCCGAGCAGTTTCCTCCTCTGTAATGTGGACTGAGCATGGAATAAAAATTCCATACTTGGTAAGCTTATCCACAATCACAAGGATATTGTCAAAGCCGTTTGAGACTGGTAATTCAGGAATAAAATCCATAGTCACCACCTCAAATGGCGCAGCGGGGATCGGTATGGGCTGAAGAAGTCCAACTGGTGCATGCCGACGTGGCTTGGATTTTTGACAAATGTCACAAGTGCTGGTGTAGCGCTTGATTTGCCTAGACATTTTTGGCCAGTAGTAGACTGCTGCAATTCGATTATAGGTGTTGAGGACTGAGTGTCCTGCAATGCATCCTCAGTGGCGAGCAGAGGCATTTTCGCCATTTATCTCCCCTTTCTTTTTCATCTATCATCACGACTCCTTTTCTTTATCTATGTCTACATATACCGCCGTCGACATGATTACCCTCAGTTTCTCCCACATCTTCGGGTGCGACTGAGGGTGCGTTCTTACATTCCTTTCTTCGTTACATATACTTACTTCGTGATGTAGACTCGTATACTTACATACTCGTCTACAGGTTAATACACTTGAGTTTCTCCCACATCTTCGGGTGCGACTGAGGACTCGTATACTTACATACTCGTCTACAATAGGTTCTGTGATAACCAGCATGCGTGGCTTCCGTCAGAGTGTTATGCACGTCATCCATGACACTAACTCTGAATCGTTCCGGGACGCACAGGCGATTATTACCATTCCAATCCTCGAAGTATAGCAGACCCTCGTCAGAGTAATGGTACTGAGGGTACAGTGGGTTAAACCAGCTCTTTTCATGCTTCCAGTTTTTGATGACTTCTTTAAAGTGCGCATCCTAATGGTATGCACTTTTCCAGCTGTCAATTTCTTCCTTGGAGATACCAACAAGCATGTTGTAGGACATGGCAGATGCAAAAGGGACCTCAATTGCACCTGAATCTGTCTCAACAGTGGCCATGTTGACTTGGCAAATATTTCTCAGAGGTTCAATAGAAATGGCCTCGGACTGTACACAAGAGGTAGCTACAGTCAATAGCTTCTCCTCAAATTTGGGTCCTAACTCGAAGTACATACATGTCCTTCAAAATATCTTGCTGTGGGTTAAGTTCCACAAACTTGAGAGTCTGATCTTTTGATGGACCTTGCTCTGTTGGCACACGTCTGCATAACCTTGAAATTGGATCAACGTTAGAGTGAACACGTCCCGCACGGTGTGCAATCTTCAAATTTGGGTATGCAGAGAACACTGTGCCCTAGGTTAGAAGTCTGTGATTGACATTTTGTAATGTTCGACTCCAAGTAAGTGCAGCGTGATCTGTGATTGCCAATATTTTTTCTCCCTCTAGGAATGGCTGGAATTTTATCAGTGCTTCCTTAAGCCCTAATGCTTTACGTTCAGTGGGTGAATACAGTCAAACCTGTCCTAGGCCATACTTGTGGAAACCCATAAACTACGATAGTCCATACTTTTTGCTGTCCACATACCCCGTTCCTAATGAAAAACATATTAAACCCCGGGCCATAAAACTGTGAAATCCCATAACCCATATAATTTTTGGTAATCATAACCCATATAATTTCCTAATTTGGGTGATCATGTGATATATAATTTCCTAATTTGGATGATCACATGATATATCCCCGGATTTCTTGCTCATCTGAAGGCCCATAGCGCTGCTTCCATCTCTCAAAAATGGCTTGCACACCTCTGAGACAGCTGCCTACAAAAGCAAGAAAACTTATCCTCTGCTTACACTTAGATTTTTTCCAAATCATTGACAATTTTTTCGATTTTTTGCTGACTAATTTTCACCGCTACCTGCCCTACCCCATAGCCTGAGAGGGTCACCGACCACTATGGGTTAAGACAGGTTTGACTGTAGTTGCGTTCTGCAGACTTTAGTACACAAGACCAGTATTGAATCAGCCTGAAGTCTAGAAGAGGTTGATGTCATGCCAAAAATAAGATTAATGCTTTTGATAACCACTAGAACATGCTTGTCTAGGCAAGTAGCATCTTACGGGGGTCCTCAAGATATTCCTTGATACGAACTGATTAAAAAAATGATCCTTAGCGTGTCTAAATGGATATTTATGACTGATGACGCACCGAGGAAAGTCACGGCTTCCCGTCCGTCAAGTAATCGGTGGTCATAGGTCAAGGCAACTACCATGATGGGGCGGATGACAATTTGGCCGTCCACAACAACAGGCTTATCCTTGATCGCGTGCATACCTGGAAGTACTATGAAGGCAACGTCACAGTAGCATGCACCATGCTCACCCAGAACAGCGGACTGGGGAAGATTGATGATTGGTGTGCCGTACAAAGAGCCAAAAACTCCTCCGTTGGAGCTGAGCAGAGGTTGTGAGCAAAAAGAATAGTAATCGAAAAAAAAACCACATGGTAAACGTTCCGCCAGCCATGTCTTCGAGTGTAAGTTTTCCATCTCGGGCCTACCAATCTCGTCGGGAGACGTTCATCGTACAAATCCGGGAATAGATTCACCTTTTTCCCAATGCTGCAATCTCCTTCTCAATGCCGATGAAGTTGAGACTTTCCGCGTTGCGCACGACAGGTGTCACTAGTCCCTTGGGCGTGGCGACGGCAACGCTCAAATCCACATAGTCGCGATACACAACTTCCTCCCCTTCGATGGACGCATTGGCCGCAGGGATCTCCTTCAGCGCGAGTGTCGATGCCTTGGCGAAAGCGCTCATAAACCCGAGTTTGACGTCGTGTTCTTTGAGGACAGCGTCCTTGTAGCGCTTGCGCATATCCATAAGCGAAAACATGTCAATCTCGTTGAACGTAGTGAGCGATGCTGCAGCGTTCTGCGACTCTTTCAGTCGCTCGGCAATGCGGAGGCGCATGCGATTCATTTTGACCTTGGACATGGTGAGCGACACCCGGAGAGATCGACAAAGACGCGCACCCTAGTCTCGTTTCTGCTACCGGGCGCAGCAGCTGATGGTGGCGCTGCCGCGCAGGCGGCTTACTGCTTTCCTTGGGTTCTGATTTGGGGGGCTCCTGCGTAGTAGTCTTTGACGGGGCTTTTTCCGCTGGCTTCTCAGATTTCTCAGCCTCTTCCGGCTTGCTTGCTTGAGCCGGTGGGGGAGCGGAAGACTCTGCTGTAAAATGTGTCAGAATAATGTCGTTAATCCGTAGAAACATATGCGTACACGGTTCGGCCTCGCCGAGTTCAATTCTGAATAAGTCTTGACCAACAGTGACCGTATCTTCTTCCTGAGCTAGCAGCTCAACGATCTTTCCCGACGCCGGCGCGTGACCGAAACATCGATCTGCAAGCCGCGTCGACAAAGAGGGCAGAATGATATGCCGAGTGGACCGACCTTGTCAGTCTCTATTGTGGCAACCTCCTCGTCCGCAGATACGCTGTCGCCTACTTGCTTCAGCCAGGACTTGAGTGTTCCCTCTGTGATGGATTCGGCCATTTGAGGGACTTTGACGGTGTCCGCTACACGGCAGACTTAGCATTGGGGTACCGCGGAAGGAGGATCGCACCTCGGAGAAGACATGAGGAGTGAAAGCGGCGGCGCGTGCGGCAGACCAGCGCCTTGTTGCTTGTGCACCGAGCAC
>QVIE01000187.1:0-58073 GCA_013387415.1 Panellus pusillus
GATGGCCAACCACCTCCGTCGGTAACCATACGATTCGTGTCCGATCGTTGGATGGGAGCCGAAGACGAAGTTTCAATCCCGCTGGATACTTTGATAATGCCCGCGGCATCGAACAATCACAGTCCTCTACTTGATTTACCCTTCCTCTCGCCCTCCACTCTACGCAACTCGGACGTCAAGTCTATGTTCGCTGGACGCCTACACAATTTCAATTCGATCCAAACGCAATCGTTCTGGACTCTGATGAACGCGAAATGGCACTCTCTACTATGCGCCCCCGTCGGCAGTGGAAAGTCTATCTTCATCCAGATTCTCATGTGGTACGTGCTACCTGCTGCAGGCGTAATTTATCCTCAATCTGCGTACCAGGATGACGGTCCTGGACGCTACTGACAAATGGGTGCTTGTGGTGACACCGCGGAAGAGTTCAGCCTCGGAAATATTGTCGGACCTCCGCGTCGTCTCGAGAACTTCAGGAGTGTCCATAGAGCCGAGTTCTACGCCAAGTACTTTGAGCCGACCCATTGGACGGGTGATCCGTGTTGTAACAGCGGCGGATTTGCTGCAAGTCATCTCTCAAAGGGACCCCCAAAAGCTGCTGCAAGGACCAGATCTTGTTGTCTGTGAAAATCTGGAGCAACTGGACCCTGCGTACGAATTGGGAGTCTCGCTGCTACGACATGCGGTCCAAACTTATCCCACACGCTTCGTCGGCGTCTCGAGCTCGCTCAGCGATCCAGCCGACGTTGCAGCATGGTTGCACGTCAATCCGGCTGCGTTGTTCAGCTTTCGGCCAAGCGACCGTGACCAGGCACTGGCGACGACTCCACATACATTTAACATACCGTATTCGGCTTCGTTGTTCAAAGCGATGGCGAAGCCCGCGCATGCAGCTATCCAGAACGCAACGCCTGGCGAGTCCGCAGTCGTATTCGTGCCATCGCGTGGTCAAAGCCGTTCGATAGCCTACGATCTTATCACGCAGTGTGCTCTGGAGCAGGAAACTGACAGGGGTTATCTTCCTGAACACGTATCACAGGAACGTCTGGAGGACTATCTTGCTCGCTTGAAAGATTACAGCTTAGTGGACGTTGTGTCCCGCGGTATCGGATTCTTCCATGAGGGAATCCACAGACACGACCGCAACCTCATGCTCGAGCTCTACGCCGAGGGCATTATTCGCGTGCTAATTGTCCCGCGCGAGTCGTGCTGGACGCTCCCGTGCGCGCTGCGGTGGTAGTAGTGCTTGGACGGAATATGCTGCCCCTGCCGCGGAGAGTGCAGACCGGCAGCTACGGGATTATAGCCTGACAGAGCTGACGCGCATGCAGAGCAGGGCAGTGCGGCACTCGGGCGCGGGGCACTTCCATCTTTTCTGTCAGGTGGAGGCGAAGGACACGTTCTTCCGTTTCCTGACAGACGGGCTGCCGCTCGAGTCCGCGCTTTTGGGCTCGCCAGAACTTCGGGCATGGCACGCGTCTCATGCACACCTCGACAAGCAACAGCTCGTTGATGTGTTGTCGTTCACCTTCCTTGCGCGTCGCGTCGCAAGTAATCCCACGTACTACGATTGCACATCCACCTCTCGGGACGAAAACCTCTCGCGATCGTGGATAACCTTGTGTATGCCGCTGCTCATCCAAGCTGAAACAACGCCCTACGGCGTTGACATTACAATTCTCTAGAGCGTACTCTGTATTCTACAAAAGTCGGATCTACTGAATAAATTTACTGAGGCCCAGAAGGCGTTCTGCAGCTTTTTTGAGTGTATCAGTATCTTTGCAGAAAGCGAAGCGGGCGTAAGCTTCGCCGATGTTAGCGTGTTCCTCGCAGTAGAACTGCAACGTGGCATCAGACAGTGGACCAGTTAAGATGACAGAGCCCGACTGACTTCGCTGACGGGGATAGAAGATACGCCGAGCTCGAGAGCAATAAACCAACATGCTCTGAGACAGCATCAGAAATACATGCTTAATGGAGAGTGAGAGAACGCGCCTGAAGTCACGACCGCGTCCAAGAACACTCTGAGGGAAGGGATAATCATCGGGAACTTGACATTGGAAATATCCTATGACCGAATTAATCCCGCCCAGAGCGGAGCTCCGTACGTACCAGGAGATGAAGTAGCTCCCCTCAGGGAGAGTATAGGTCAGCCCTAGCTTGTCAAAAGCCTCCGTGAGAATGGCACGTCGCTCGGTGTATTCAGCGCGCTGGGTCGCGAAATAACCGCGCTTCTCCGCCTGCTCGAGACCCGCGGCGGCGGCCTCCTGCAGAGGGGAATTGGTGCAGAAAACGATACGCGTCGTTGCGGCGAGCGTTGGACGGATAATGGACTCTGGCCCAATGAGCCAACCGACGCGCCATCCGGTGGCAGCGAACGCTTCTGTGAAGACGCTGAGCCGATTAAGGCCACGGATCAACCAAGGCACGTACTACCAGCAGACCCAACGGTGACAGTGCGATCCCACATTCCTGGTAGAGTCGCGATGCGGACGTGCTCCTTGCCATCGAAGGTGAGGCAGTCGTACTACCCAGTGGGTAAATAGATAGTCGGGGATCAATCAGCGGAGAATCATTCACCACTTCGTCGGACATGACAATGAGGTTAAACTCCTCGGCAAGAGCGGCGATACCCTCGAGTTCGGCGCGCGTGAAGACCTTGCCAACGGGATTGTGGGGTGTGTTGACGATGATCATCTTCGTACGAGGTGTAATCGCGGCCCTGCTTTGGCGTAAATAGGATATTAGAATCGCAAACCAAGGGTGTGCACCTCAGCTCATCGAGATCGATTTTCCATTCGTTGCTTGAGAATTTTCCGCCGGCGCCAGTGGGTGGGTGGAGGGGAACGTAGATGGGCTTGCCGCCGTTGAATGTCACAGAGGGCAAGTACTGGTCGAAGAAAGGCTCGAACATGATAACCTCGTCGCCCTGTTCCAGGAACGCGACGAACACGGAATACTGGCCTGCGTACGTTTAGACACAGTAGCATTGCGCGTTCGGCGGGTACCTTCGTTCGCGCCACTAGTGACAAGGATTTCAGACTCGATGTCGAGGTCGCGGTTGAACTGGGGGCCATAGAAGTCCTTGATTGCCTGGCGGAGACGCACGCGACCTTTCGGGTGCGAGTAGTGGTTCTCAGCAACTCCCTGAAGGGCCTCGTTCGCAGCCTCGGTAACCCATTTCGGGGGCGAGAAGTTCATGTAGCCCTGCCCTAGGTTGATACAGTCGGCAGGAAGGTTTGCAACACTGAGTGGGCAACTATGAGTGGAGTGGATTGCAAGGGGCCGATGGACGAAACTTGAAGATGGACCAGACGTCCTGGGCGAGCGCGCGGCCCTCCTTGAGACGCGAGGAGAATGGGACGAGATTGGAGCGATCGCGCACACCGTTGGCAGACATGGCACGGCGAAGATGGTGGTTGAAAGCAAGTGCAGGATGGCGAAAAGCACGCCAGATTGGTAACATTTATTGTGACTCTATCGCGGGAGAATCAGTCCCTCTTTCTACTCCGGGGACGAGATTGAAGCCATTTTAGCACTTTGTTCGGCTGATGGCGGGAGACAAATCTTGGCCGGACACTTCAACCATGTCCCGACGCGACCTAAACACGATCGACGAGTATGTTTTTTTACACTCTCCGCCGACACACATCCTCCAACTCACCAGGTCAGACGCGTCGCCGCAGCGCACCGACGACGACGACGACGACGAAGAGTTTGTCTACCCAACCTCAGACTCGCATGCAGATGCTGCCCCAGTGCCCACGACGCAGACCCCGTCTCCAGCTCAACTAGAAGCTCTCTATGCAGCAGCGTCCGGAGGTGACCTGCCACTACTCAAACGACTTTTTCGCAACGCGCTGGAAGCGGGCAATGTCGAACCTTTCAGTTTGTCCAATGACGCATCCTCCCGCACGGGCCTCACCGCCCTGCATGCCGCCGCCAGCCGCGGCTATCTCGACATTGTCATCTGGTGTATCGAAGAAGCCGGCGCAATACCGAACTGGGAAGACAAGGAGGGTGAAACTGCCCTGCACAAGGCTGCTCTCCACGGCCACCTTCCGATCATCAAGTATCTGCTTCCAGGAAAAGCGGACGTTAATGCAAGGGACGCCGATGGCTGGACTGCCCTTCACAATGCGTGTTCGAAGGTAACTTCATCTTCGTTCCCAACGGTCAATTTCCATATCTTCCCAGGGCTACTTAGACATCGTCCGCTGGCTTTGCGAAAATGGAGGTGCTGCAGATGAGTGTGACGGTGTACGTGGCGTTGATGCTCGGAGCAAGGGCGGGTGGACGCCGCTGAGTAAGACGCACATTTTGCTAGACTTTCTCTCGGTCTAATATTCCTCAGTGAACGCGTCTTCCAAGGGCCACCTTCCTGTCGTCCTATACCTCCTTAACAAGCAGTCTGCCAACCCCTTGGTTCGGAACAACTGGGGCGAGACTGCTTTCGATGCCGCAGCAGCTGTGTTTGAAGTCTGGATATGCGAGGTGCGTATCTGTCCTCAAAGCTGTATGCATGTCCATTGAACACTGCCGTAGGTTCTTCAAAAGGCTGAAGCAGAGCGGTGGCGCGGGACGACGGTGCCTTACAACCCTCTCTCGGTGCACACAACCGTACCGCTCGTCCTTTACGAGTATCAGCGCCTCGACAGTCGCCTGAAAACGCTCGCTGTCTCAGGCGGACGACCCAAGTTCTCAGCCTCTGGTCTCGGACGACAGGGCCGCCACGCGCCATTCCAGCTCCGGCTGCCAAAGGTGGACGAGGACACCGGTGTGCGGGAGATCGCGGCCTGGCGGAGCGACGTGCAGCTTCCGCTTCTCGAGGATCCCTGGAATCTACCAAAGCCAGGGCCGACCGATCGGTCTTCCGCAGAAACCGCTGAGCGGAGCCACTTCTGGCTGTGAGCCTAATATCTCATATCGTCCGCAGTAGGCTGACACATCGCATAGGTCTGATTGGACGCTCGATGTTACGCCTCCGGGCGTCAACGCCGAGGAGGGTTGGCAATACGCACGTCGTTTCAGTGACCCTGACGATCAGTGGACAGCGGACAAACCGCTCCAGCTCGAACGCGTGCTCGCTGGAAACGGCGTTGTGAGCTCAGGCCTCGGCGCTGGATCCTCTTCTCGCCGCAGCTCTGCATCTTCCTCGGACCACGGCCGCTCCCCACTTACGTGGGTGCGCCGGCGCCGGTGGGTCCGCGTGCTTCGCCGGCGGCTCGACATTCCGCCGCTCCCGTTCCTCGAGCCCGACGGAGCGCTGTATGACCTTGACGCGGACGGAGCTCTGGTTCCATCCGTCGAGGCTCACCCGGACGACGAAGATGCGGATGGACAGGAGCTCAGTGCTATGCGCACCACACTCATGTCGAGCGCGCAAGACTATGTTGCGCGCGCGCGATATCTGGTTGGGATGCAGACGGACAGCAGTACGGATTCACCTATGGAGGCGCGTCGTGCGATCGCCAAACTGGAGCGAGCAACGATGGAGTTGCGGCAGGGGCTGCTCGGTATGTTTGTATGCATTCATGTCGCCCTGTTAACGACTTTTCTCAGGTGACGAGGATATGGAGCGAAAAACGCAGGCAGAGGTACTCTTGAACGCATACAGCCGAGATCTCGAGCGTCGGCGACTGGCAGCTGGGGCGAGGGGCCTACTGCTGTCAGAAACAGGTGTTAAATTCTCCTTGAATTCTCCCATTTCTCGACTAATACGACTGTAGAGTACGAAGACGCTGAAGACGAAGAGGGCGGCTCCGACGAGGAATTTCACTATCCTGGAGCCTCTCCGCTTGATACAATCCGACCCAGTTCTCGATCATCTGGCTCGACATCCGACTATTTCACACGCCCAGGCGTTTCGCGTGCGCCGACAGACTTGACTCCACAGCTATCTCAGGCGCCCGACTTTCGTGTTCCTACACACGAGGCACCTCAAAAGGTGCTTGCTCCTCGGTGGTCGCCTACCCAGATGCACGCGCAATGGGAGCGGGACGAAGCCGTTCACCAGTGCCGTGATTGCCAACGCCGTTTTAACTTCATCACCCGTCGCGTACGTTCTCCGTTTCTCTTCAACACAGTTTAATTGACTCTGCTTCGCAGCACGTATGTCGTCGGATTTCATGTAAATCATTTGACACTGATTTGGTCATATGCAGCATTGTCGACGTTGTGGGCGCATCTTCTGTGATCGTTGCTCGATGTACCGCGCCCTCCTCGACCCTGCAGACATTGTGCAAGACCCGGCGTCCCCGGATGGAACTCCGCCGGCTGGCTCCCAGCGTGTGTGCTCAACTTGCCACGACGAGGGGAACGCGAGTGTGCCGAGCCGGCTGTACGGCCTGCGCGCAACGTCCATGGAGCGCATCGATGTGGACCAGAGGCGACTTGTAATACCAGGGCATCTCTCACGAAGGCAGTCCAGCTCGCAGCTCAGTGATCTCGCTGAGTGAGTCTTCGTTTGTTCGAAAAAAAAACATTGTCTTGACGGTCCAAAGATGCCCGGTTTGCAACCGCAACTTGGAGGACGTCGGAGACGCAACGGCACAGGAGATTCATGTTAGGAGCTGTTTGGAGGGCGGATCTGGACCTACATCCCAGGCCCCAAAATATTTGGTTTACCGGCTCCCCGCCGAAAGCACCTTGATCGGTCTCGAATGCAGGTTCTTTTTCTACACATCTAGTACACAAAAACTAATTCGACATCCAAGGCGTCATCTGTCTGGAAGAATTTGCGAAAGGTCAGATTCACCTCTGAACAAGTCCGCTTGGGCTTACTTGATATATCAACAGGGTCAATGGTCGCGCGTTTGAGCTGTCTGTGTAGCTTCCACAACAGTGCGCCGCACGTTCCGCCTGTCTTCAAATGGTCGCTGATCACCCATAGCATGCCTGACGTCCTGGTTGCAACGCGGCAAGAGTTGTCCCATTCACGCGCGCTAGATTGCAGATTCCAAAAGCCGCAACGAACTGGCTGACGCGAATCATTAGTCGAAGAGTCAAAAATGTGTTGCCTGCTGGTGTTACATTATATTTCGGGAATGAATAAACACTAGTCGCCCTCGGTGCGCGGCTCGTAGAAGGTGTTATAGTGCACCTTGCTCGTGTCGATGCGAATGATGTCCCCATAATCTTCCTCGTCCGGCTCAACTATCAGCTGGCCTTTGCGGCCGTCCTCGTCCTGATCTACGAACCACGATGCAGGGTCTTCGTCTTCATCGTCATAGTCTTCCTCGGAATCGTCTTCCAAATCCGAGTCCGTCGGCTTATGGTTCATGAACGCCCACATTCGGGCCTCACGCTCCTGCCGCGTTAGCTGCTCACCCGGAACGGACAGACCCATCCGCTTGCGCTTCTCCAGCAATCGTTCCTGCCGTTCTTTATCTGCCTGTAGAAACACGAATCAGGAGGCCGAACGCGATCGAAGTAGAGCGGACGTACTAAATGCGCTTGTTGCTCCAACTGGATAGCCTCTTGCATGCTGAGGGAGCCGATCGCCGTCCCGTCATGAGCAGGGCCCTGCGTGGAATATGAGTATCAGTGCCGGAGGTTGAGGCGGAGAACGCACGAAGCGAGAGAGGGCCTTGCGCTTAGCCTCGAGCGTCGGGCTGATGTATGGCTCAGGTGGGGGATCAACGTTCATATCGTCCTCGCCCTTGATGGTGGTGTTCTTGAGTCCCGTATTGATTGCGTCTACTCCCAAGAGCTCGACTAACCGTCCTTGGATAGCATCTTGCTCCGCCGTGACCCGCGTTGTCCACGAATGGGCGTCTGCTGACGTCGATTCGCGGCTGGAGTGAGAGGGGGTAAGCAACCGCCTCGCTAACAGGGCGAGCAGAGAAACGTACGGAGACGCTAAAAGCCTGGTGTTGGTGTTGTGCAGATCTTGTAGCTCACGTATGGACATTTCGGCAATTGGAGTGCGCTTGGGCTTGGGAGCCGGGCGAAAGCCGTATGGGATCGCCGTCTTGTGGCGCATAGTGCTGCGGGTGGGGGAACTTGAAACGGGGGAGGATGGTTGGGAGGACGTTGGCGAATGCATAGAAATTGGTTTCCGCTGCTTCTGACTGGCCGCCTTATATACCTCCAGATCATCGACGCTTCCGCTTTGGGAAATTTCTCTCACACAGCTAGTGACGTTGATAGCCGAACCCAGCCGAGTTGATGGAGCATCAACTCATGTTGAGCTACTTACTTTACAGCTAAATCAAAATCGATAGACGTTTCGCATTTTTCACTTGTTTTCGGCTAAGCTCGGCAGAGTTCGGCAAAGCAGCTCAAATTTAAGCCCTCCACAATTTAAGCTTCATGATGCGGACGCCTAATTGCTACTGCTCGAGTAAACGACATTTTATTTTGGAAGTTGGAACTACAGTGGTCATTGCGACGAGTGTGGAGCTGTCAGTGTACCGATGCCGTATTGCCGAGCTTTGCCGAGAGCCTAGCCGAACGCAAGTGAAAAATGAGAAACGTCTATCGATTTTGAATTAGCTGTAATGCTAGCCTTCCCGTTTTGGAACAGCACTGTCCCACTGTGACACAGCTCGATACAGATACAACGCTACATAATGTTTGAATTACTGATATGCCTTACATGTACATGTCGTCCTGGAAAATCAAGTCAAGAGGTGCGAAATGGACGAGTATGGTCATGCTCACATTTCCAGGCGGCATAAATTCGTCATTGTCTGGCTCTCCGGGGAAGCCTCCGCGGGGGCCCACCTCTTCCCGGGCGGAGTCTCCCATTGAAGGGGCCGACGCCAGGCCCAATGCCAGGCCCAATCGGATCAAATCTAGCCCCAGGGGGGGCGCCCATAGGCGGCAAGAAACCATCGCCACCCCACGGACCTCGGTTAGCCCCCGGACCCCTTTGTCCAGCAAAGATGGGATGGTCTGGGCCAACAAACATGCCATCTCCGCCAGCACCAGGGAAGAGAGGAGGAGGGGCAAAAGGGTTGGCCGGAAATGGATCCAAGTCTCGTCTGCCAATCTCCAGAGGGTTTCGGGGTCCGAGATCGGGTGGAGAGCGATACGGCGCTTCTCCAGGAAATACAGGAGGGGGCTGGTAACGAGGCTGCGCAGTAGCGGGAGTGGAGCTGGCTGGATTAGCAGTCGTGGAGGAAGTGCCCACAACATCTTCGGTCTCTGCATAACCGTCTTTACGGAGGCCAGGAACGAGCTTTTGGATGATCTTCAATTTGAACTGCGACATGAGATCGGTGACACGATTGGATGAAATGAAGCCGTGGATCAAAGGCGTCGCATACGGGCACTTAGATTCTGAGGATAGAAGGCAGGCGATACGAAATCGTTAGTGGGAATGTCAAGGGACGATGCCTTGTCGCTCTTGTAGAGGTAGAGAGTTACATGAGAGATAATGCTACGCGAATTTGACGTACCTCGACAGCGATGGCATTGATGAGGGTGCGGCCTCCAAGCTTGGAGACCTTGACGAGAAACTCAAGACTGCTCTGGTCGTGTCTATACTTGAACGTTATAATGGCTTGGGCCGTGCTTATTCCAGCTTTCTGGAAGAGCGTTCGAAGACAAGGAACTCTGCGACGACTCGTCAATGGCAATTAGCCGAAATGAGAGGGCAGTCATTGCTGTGTGGAGAAGAGCAGCGATGCCATCTTGAGATGATGCGAGAGTTCTGTTCGATTCCGGCAGTAGAGTCGGGAGCAGGGCAGTCAGTGCAGCGGGGTCGAGTATGTCGGGCATTACAAGACGCGTAAGAGAAGTTTGTTTTGAGGCCTTTAGCCAAACAGACCATCTCTCCGTTTGCGATGGCACGACGCGAACAGATCTCCGTCACCAGACACATCGAATAAGCGGGTAAGACCTTCACATCGTTCAACCCGGTCCCCGTCGCCGACGAGGCGCAGCACGCAAAGGGCCCCGCCACCTCGGTCTCGCTACGATGATGATAGATCCAGAGGTGATCGCTACCGTGAGGACAGGTATCGCGACGACAGACGCAGAGATTCTTACAGGGACGATAGACGGGACGACCGTAGACGCTCCAGGTCAAGAGAGCGTAGGGCTGCTCAGCCTCCGACCCCTCCACGTCCACCTCCCGAGGCTGTTCCCACTCCCCCACCCGAGGATGAAAAAATAAGAGCGAGGAAGGAGAAACTCGAGGCTTGGAAAAAGGAGCGTGAGGCCAAGAAAGCCCTTGACGAAGCGAAAGCAAAGGCCATGGCTCTGGCTGGGAAATCGGCTCCAGGTGAGTTCCCGATAGTTATTTCATTTTTCTGCGATTTCACATCACTTGATCCTTTCTTTCACAGTGGCTGCCACTCCCGTCTCTGGCCAACTCAATCGTGCTGCTCTTGGGGGACTTGGTCTCAAGGGACTGCCCGTCAAACTCGACATAGCAAAGTCCGCCATCAAAGTCAACGCCGGGGCTATGGATGATTCGATTGAAACAAAGCGGAAACTCAAAACGCTGGGTGATATGCCCGCCATCGACATGACAATGGCCGAAGGTGAAGCCAGTGTCGGAGATCTGGAAGTAGACGACGATGACGAGGAGGCCAATAGGATGGACCAGGCTGCCAAGGCCAAGGCTGAAGGGGCCATGGACGTTGATGAAGACGAGATCGATCCTTTGGATGCTTTCATGAGCGGTGTGAAGGAGGAGGTTCAGAAAGTCGACCTCGAGGACATGCAGAAGGGCGGCGGCGCTCGGACTGCTCGCTCACGGATACGACTCGACGAGCGTATGGCCGAGGACGGCGCAGATGATACCTCCGCGGACGCCATTGTCGATGAACTTGATACCACTGAGCTGAATCCAGAAGACATTCTTGCTCTAGCTGCCAAGAAGGCGAAGAAGAAGGAGATGGCCACCGTTGATCATACTCGCATCCAATACGAGCCATTCCGCAAAGAATTCTACGTTCCCCCTCCTGATATCGCCGCAATGACAGACGAAGAAGCCGATCTACTTCGACTGGAACTGGATAGTATCAAAATCCGTGGCGTGGATTGTCCGCGACCTGTTACAAAATGGAGTCATTTCGGGATGCCTGCCAACTGGTGTGTCATATTTTCTTCTTTCCTTCCATGTTTGTCCATACTGACAATTCATTCATCACAGTCTTGAGGTTATCAAGAAACTGAATTATACCGCCCCAACGTCTATTCAAGCCCAGGCGATTCCAGCCATTATGTCTGGTCGTGATGTTATTGGTGTAGCCAAAACAGGTTCGGGAAAGACCATTGCGTTCCTCCTACCCCTTTTCCGCCATATCAAAGATCAGCGTCCATTGGAGCAGATGGAGGGACCCATGGCTATCGTGATGACCCCGACACGCGAACTGGCCGTCCAAATCCATCGAGAATGCAAACCCTTCTTGAAAGTTATGAATCTACGTGTAAATACCTCACAAAACCGTCGGGACCGATCCTCATTATTTTACAGGCTGTCTGCGCATATGGGGGCTCTCCCATCAAAGATCAAATCGCCGAGCTGAAGAAGGGAGCCGAGATCATCGTGTGCACTCCGGGACGGATGATCGATTTGCTGACCGCCAATTCGGGGCGAGTGACGAATCTCAAACGCGTCACCTACGTGGTTTTGGACGAAGCCGACCGTATGTTCGACATGGGTTTCGAGCCTCAAGTCATGAAAATCATCAACAACATACGTCCCGACCGACAGACTGTCTTGTTCTCAGCTACGTTCCCCAAACAGATGGACGCACTTGCCCGCAAAATCTTGAGCAAACCGCTTGAGATCACCGTCGGTGGTAGATCAGTGGTAGCCGCGGAGATTGAGCAAATCGTAGAGGTTCGCGCTGAGGACACCAAATTCAACCGCCTTCTCGAGATTCTCGGCCAGATGTACAACGAAGACCCCGAATGTCGCACCCTGGTGTTTGTAGATCGCCAGGAAGCGGCTGACAATCTATTGCGTGAATTGATGCGCAAGGGGTACCTTGCATGTCTCTCCACGGTGGGAAGGAACAAGTGGACCGCGACTCGACAATCGCTGATTTCAAGGCTGGCGTCGTACCTATCGTTATCGCCACATCCGTCGCCGCCCGCGGCTTGGACGTGAAGCAGTTGAAGCTGGTCATCAATTATGATGCTCCGAACCACATGGAAGACTACGTTCATCGTGCCGGCCGGACTGGTAGAGCGGGAAATAAGGGAACTTGCGTCACCTTCATTACTCCCGAACAGGAGCGATACTCTGTCGATATCTATCGTGCGGTCAAGGCCAGTAATGCGCCGGTATCGAAGGAGCTGGAAGAGTTGGCAAATGGTATGTTACCCTTTCTATGCATCTGGCGTCTTTTGAACATTTTTTTGCAGCGTTCCTCGAGAAGCTCAAGACCGGAAAGCCCAAGCTTCGGGATCTGGATTCGGTGGGAAAGGTCTTGACCGACTGGACCAGGAACGGGACCTCAAGGCGAAAGCGGAACGCAAAGCGTACGGGAACCGGATGCTCCGGTGGAGGAGAAGGCGACGGCAGCGGAGGAATCCACGGCTAAAGCGACAGCCGCCAGCAGCGATGATATGACTTTCGGTAACTTCAAGGTCGAAATCAAACGCGGTCCCGCGCCAGATTCTTCCAAGGGTCTCCTTGGTGTGTCGGGAGCCATTGCTGCTGCTCGGCGTCTCGTCCAGGCCAAAGAGGAAGAGCGAATCCAGGCTCAAGTCAAAGTTGCCGAGGAAGCGGCTGCGCGCGCGGGTAAAGATACGCCTGCTCACAAGCAAGCTCTCAGCGTTGTTGCAAAGCTCAACGCGCAGATGCGGGCTTCGAAACTCCAGTTGCAGACCGCGCTGCAATCGGAAGATATCAGCGGCCGCAAGAACAACCCCGACTCGACCGACTTCCATGCAATCATTCCCATCAACGATTACCCGCAGAAGGCCAGGTGGCGTGTCACTAATAAAGAGACTATGGTTCAGGTGAGCCCTTCCTTTCCGCTCATTACTCTGATTGATTTTCTTTCTCTTGTAGCTCATAGACATGACCGGTGCTTCTGTTACTAACAAAGGTGAAGTGCCCATCTTGGCCTTGGCGGTTACATTTACTAATTCTGTATCAGGCATTTACTACGAACATGGGAAAGAGCCCCCGCCGGAAGGGCCCGCAAAGTTGCATCTACTCGTCGAGTCCAATGAGGAATACAGGGTATTTTTCTCACATTCGTTTAAAGTTTGTCGGATTTCTGACTATCTTTCAGGTGGAACAGGCTGTTAGAGAAATCAAACGCCTGCTTATCGAAGCTTCAGCAGCTGCGCTACAGGCCGAGATGCGCAATCCTACCGCGACGTCCGGTAGATACAGTGTATTGTAATAGTGCTTTCATCGCTTTTCCCTATATATCTTCTTGCACCAAGTATTAGTACAACGCTCAAGAATCAAATCCGCTGATGTCGCCTTTTCATCCCATTGGATGCGCCTGGACTCGACGAGTAGCCAGAGTCCTTGACTCTTTTCTCCACTTCTGTCACCTTGCCCTCCACTTCGCGTACCGCACTGTCGATCCACTGTAGACTTTCTAGATGACTGCCCAGAATTTGAGCAATCTGCGCCATCGGATCATCTGCCACGACTTCTGGGCCTGCAGGTAGCGAGAGGGCATTGACCGACTCAATCATCTGCGTCAGCGATCCGGAAAGATCGTCCAGTTGCGTTTGAAGATCTGTGGCCAACATGTAGCTGGAAAAACCATGAGGTGAATGAACGACTACGAGGGACGAGCATACTTTTTGTCCCGTTCCGTGTCTGCGGGGCCAGTGTCTAGAGCGCGCAGATTGCTTCCATGACCGCCAAAGACCTCTTGCGTCGCCTTCTCATAGGCGTCCAAGGTAGAACTGAGATCTTTTTGTTGCTGCTCGATGTGGTCAAGCGACTGATCGATATCGTTCTGCTCCCGCTCTGCGGCCAGAACATGGCTGTAGAGGGCTGCGAGCTACGAGCGACTGTACATCAATATGCGCACGCCTTGAATGCATTCTGCGGACTGACATTGTTTCCGTTTTCGATCAAAGCTCGGTCCCAAACTGCCACCTCTCCTGCGAATTTGTTGAACTCCTTCACGTGCGTCTCGAGTTCGCTGGACCACTTGTTGACGATTTCCTCGATCGTTTTTCCTCGAAGCATCGATGGGGGCGCAACGGCGACAACAGGCGCGGTAGTTGTTGTTGAAGGAGCACCTGAAGGAAGTTCATGAAAAGAAAAGAGGAGCATTTGAGACGCACTTGATGCAACTTCACCCGGCTTAGACAAACTGAAGGTAGGAAGGGCTATACGACTCATTGAGCCTTGTTGCCAAAGAGAAAGAGAAGGCAGTACTATTAGTTACCGCAGCAGGCTTCTTCTCGTCTGCCTTGAGTGCGAGAGATCCAGTGAGGGAGGTCGCTTATAGAGATGTTCTCATTAGTGTTCAATGCAAGGACTATAGAGCTCACCAGGAGCAGCCGTGCCATCCTTCGGCGCCCCGAGAGAGAATGGCGAGGCTGCAGGTGCAGCCCCTGGGGTTGTAGCCGGCTTCGAAAACAGACCTCCGGCAGCGGCTGTAGTAGAGTTGAGACTGGCGAACAGGCGGTCGGTAGACGGGTAGACTTACGTGCCGCAGCTCCATCTTTATTCCCCCCCAGTGAGCCTAGTGAAAACGGCGAGGGACCACCTGCGGGCGTCGTCGACGTCGTTGTGGCAGGTTTTCCGAAGAAATTTGATGCTGGTGCGTCTGCCGATTTTGCGGAAAGACTGAAAGAAGCTGGTGCGGGAGCTACGAGACAGGTCAACCACGGACATAGATGCCATGCGTAAAGCATACCTGCCGCGGAAGGAGCAGGCTGACCAAAAACTGGAAAGGTATGTGAACTCGATGGTCAAGAGAAGGGAAAGAATACGTACGACCCGCAGTTGCGGGTTTCTGTTGGTTAGCTGCAGCTGGTTCTGCCGGCTTCGCCAAACTGCTTCCCCCGAAAAGCGGGTTAGTGGTAGATGATTGCGGTTGCGTCGACGCTCCAAGAGACTGGGGGCGGGTGTGCCCGAGGTTGCAGATGACGACCCAAAGATGCTAGGTGCAGGTGCGGCGAGGCTGTAGATGTCGATCCAAAGAGATTGGGAGCGCCGGTCGTTGCGGGCGTAGAACTCGGGGCTGTTCCGAATACGTTGGTAGCGGGTGTGGCAGAGGGCGTGGTCGAAGCACCGCCGAACAGATTGCTCTGCGGTTTGACAGCACCTGCCCCAAATAGTCCGCCCGAGGCAGGAGCGTTGCTGTTTCCGAACAATCCGCCAGAGGCTGGTGTTGTCGTCGTAGGGGCTCCTCCGAACAAGTTGGACGTCGCTGGTTTCGCTAACAAAGATGGATGAACACTTGACGCGTAAAACGGCGGAGAATACATACCCCCGCCCCCAAGAATGTTGGAGGTCGCTGGGGCGGTAGATGGATTTGTTGTGCCGGTCTGCTGAGGATTGTTGAAGAAACTCATCGGACGCGTCTGTTTGGTCGGGCATCCTCTGGCCTTCAATGGTGTCGCGATCGAATATTCTTGTCGGCGACGGCCCTGCTCCAGTTCCACAAGGCAAACACGTCTCTTAAATACTGAGTCCTTTCTCGAATTCTGCGAACAGGTTGGCTGCTTCACGTCCACCCTCAAGGCTGGATATATTTCTCCAACCCATCTCTGAGGATTGTCACCGACCAGGTAAATTCCTGTCGTGTGTTTTTGAAAATATAGCTGAGGAAGGCAGGATATCAGGCAACCAGCAGTTTATGAGCTACTGCACTCGCAAGCCAGCCGATTGACGACTGTCAGCGAAGGCACAGAGATATATCTGCAAGTCACGAAAGAACTCTCTGGCCCTTCTGATAGCCATGGGGTTTTCAATATCGGGGTAATCACACGCACTGTATCGCGTCTTATGACTTGAAGGAATTGGATGACTGGGAGATGCTCCAAAAGGACCGCGCACATGTAAGATTGTCCAACTCTGCGGCGTTCCAATGAACATCCTCTTGTAGTCACTCGCCGGCAACGGTTGTATTGGAATTACCTTTCCAACCATCCATGCCATACTGCACTGCCGCCCGGTGCGCTTGGGGCAGCTAATGATGCTCTTCTCTGGTACATTGTCAGTCGTTTTTCATCGTCGATGACGGTCTTATATTTGTTCAGACAGACAATTTGATATCTGCACATCGGTCTGTGGTTCCGTTTTCGAAGCTAGAGTGTGAAGACCTGGGAAAAGTCTTGAAGGAACTCGCTAGTGCGTTCGTCATCCGCATAAATGTCTGCTTGTGACTTTACTATGCTCAGCTCCTTCCTTTTCTTCTTCCGTTGCGAAAACAGTATTTGTCGCATGGTTCCTCCGTGAAGTATGCTCGTTCCGGGATTCCGAGCAATACGGGACGCGCACTATGAAGGAATCGGAAGCGTTGCGCAAGCTGACATCCTCATCCCCAACGATTCATCGGCCCCATCCTCTCCTTCTACCTTTGATCAACTTCTCCATCCGCGTCCTCTTTTTTGGTATCCCATTGATCTATCTGTCTCACGTCAAGAAATCCTCTGAATTTCGGGGTCGGCTCTCCAACGTGCAGCAAAATTGGGAACATTATATTGAACGCCTCGTCAGGGAGTATGCCCATATCTTGCTTATTGTGAGCCATTTCCTGTCCTTTCAATCATCTCACCGACTCTACGACATAGGCTACTGTCCTTCTTTCGTTCGTTATCCATTACTGTCCGCTTTCCGCTCACGATACCGAATCACGTAGAGCCACAGTTGGGATTCTGTCATATCAGACATCTTGCAGCCGTCTAAAACTGCCGCCATAGTGTCCGCCTGGCTTCTCTTGGAGTATAGTCATTGCCGTTGTTGCAATCTGGAGGCATCAATCTAGTACTCGCGCTGCTGACTCAGTACGTTTCTATCGATATTTTTTTTCTCTATCTTACTGAGTTTGAGTTCAGTTCACCTACATGTATAATGCTCAGCACGGCATTCTGGGATACCATGGTCACGCCATGCTGCTAAGCCTTCCTCCTGTTCTCCTGGTCTGGGCTGTCGTGACGTTTACGGGTTCCATACTTGCATATGCCATGCAAGACGTCAGCAACCCGACTGGCCGGTGGTCTGCATGGCTTGTTCTCTCAATCTTCCTGGTCATACTCATCCTCGTTCTCGTCGCACTGTATACCTTTTCCGGCCTCTGGAGCTTTCAGCGACGTTCTTGGGCTTCTCGAATATGGCGGCGGCGGTCATCCAGTCGATCTACTCCCCTTATGTCCGTTTTTCACCCTACTATACCCAGATTTAAACCGGACGTCGTGGAAATGGCTTGATTCTTACTACTTGGCGTTGTACTGTTATACCTCCGTTATCCTTGAATGTTCACGTGATCCGACCCGACTTTCATGGAAGGCCCGACGTTCATCTACAAGCTTGTGCGGCTTCAGTCTCCGATTCCCGACCCACTTCCAGAGAAGTTGCCACTAAG
Organism: Panellus pusillus; assembly: GCA_013387415.1. Lineage (NCBI taxonomy): Eukaryota > Fungi > Basidiomycota > Agaricomycetes > Agaricales > Mycenaceae > Panellus > Panellus pusillus. The sequence continues at coordinate 17,478 of QVIE01000187.1, forward strand.
TGAACTGGACGCGGCATCAGGCTTCATACACCTCTCGACTGCGAAACAAATTCCAGGCACGCTGAGGCATTTCTTCGGCGGGGACGACAAAGTATATGTGCTTCGAATCAACTATGCAACAATAGAGAAGGATATCAAGTGGGAAGATCCCGATGCGAAAGGTATCAGGTATCCGCTAATGTGCGCTTCTAATAGACGTCTTCAGTCTGTGGGGAGAGAGGAGGGGAAGGGTTTCTTCCCTCATCTGTACAATGGCGGTCATCTAGGATCTGGGGAAATTGATAGCGTGGCCGTTTGGGAGAGTAATGGGGGCAACTGGGATGAGGCATTGAAGCAGGCTGAAACTTGGTTGGTCTACTGAAGTGTAAACCGCATGGATGGATGTACAATGTCGGTTACGATACTTATTCCTTCTACTGAACCATCATGTCCACGCCGACGTACATTTATAAGCTCGTGTCGTATTCTTCACCATCCCAGACCCGCTTCCGGTAGCCTTGCCTCTGAGTGAACTGGACGTCAAATCGGGATTCATCCATATGTCGACAGCTTTGCAAGTATCGAGGACCTTGAAGCGGTTTTTCGCCGAAGAGCCCCGTGTCTACGTTCTCCGAGTGAAGTATCCGGCAGTTGAGAAGGATATAAAGTGGGAAGACTCCAAGGGGGAAGGTACGAAAAAAGGTATCGACTCGGACAGCCGACTCACGATATCTTCAGTCCCTGGTGAGGTTGGTGGCGAAGGAATGTTTGCACACATATACAATCGGGGCCTGGGGGCAGCGGAGATCGAGAGCGTCGTCGTTTGGCATCGCAACGGAGGAACTTGGGACAAGGCTTTGGAGGACGCGGAGACGTGGTTAGTGTACTAACCGGAGACACATACCGTCAAACAAAGTGCTCTCCCTTCGCTACTATGCCGCTTTTTGAGGTACCAGGATGGACGGTTACAACGCCAGTTGCTGTCGATGGTTCGAAAAAGCGTAAACGAACAGCGGAAGAACCAGAGTCTCTCGAACCAGATCTGCAGAAACTCGTCAAGAAGCATGCAGACGGAGACGACGCGTCCACCCACTCGCGTACTCATCGCTTCAAGGAGCTTGGAAAGTCGCTGGTGAAGAAATCTACGGACCGGAAACGGCAGAAGAAGCTTGACGCGTTAGAGGAGAAGAAAAAGACGATTTCTCTGCCCAAGGCTCTAGCGGCTTCTGAAAAAGGTCAACAAACGACTGCATCCTCATCCTCCTCTTCTCTGGCACGACCCACTAAGCGAACCAAGAGGACCATGAACCGGTCGATAAACCTTTGCCCGTTATTCCAGAAGATACTGGTTTAGAGCCTAACAAGGGCCTCACTGCCATGCAGAAAGAGATGAAGCAAAGTCTCGATGGTGCCCGGTTTCCGGTGAGCCAACCAGTCTCATTTTATCTCCTCAGTTCACTCAACTTCATTCGTCAGATTAATAAACGAAACTTGTACAAGAGCGACAGCCAACAGGCGCATGAAATGATGCAGAAAGACCCAAAGGTATTCGAAGAGGTGCGTGCTTCAAGGCGGACGCGATCCCTGACCTGACTCTTGCGAGCCAGTACCATAATGGATTTAGGCACCAAGTGCAATCATGGCCTAATAATCCTGTCCAGCATTACATCTCAGTGCTGTCGAAATATCCCCCCAGAACAGTCATTGCTGATCTAGGATGTGGAGATGCTGCTGTGGCCCGATCCTTGATACCGAAGGGATTGAACGTCCTTTCGTTCGACCTTGTCTCAGATGGCGCATATGTGATCGAAGCAGACATATGCGATAAGATACCACTACCAGGGTCTGAACCCAATGAGGGTGAAAAGTCCGACGGCCACGGACAGGTGGTGGATGTTGCTGTCTGCGCTCTCAGCCTGATGGGACCAACTGGCTTAAATGCATCCGTGAGGCCTGGCGGATTTTGAAACACGAGTAAGATTTTTTTCTTTCGGTTCGTTCCAGCACTGATATTTCTCTAGCGGTGATTTGATGATTGCTGAGGTCGCAAGTCGATTCACAGACATGGATGCTTTCTGCAAGCTCATAACATCTATGGGGTTCCAACTCAAGATGAAGGTTCGCGTGACCTTTTGTAGCTGGAGTATTCATTAAATTTGTTACCATAGAACGAGGCCAACACTCATTTCACGCTGTTCGAATTCAAAAAAGATATGCGTAGTGGGAGGAGGGAGACGGAATGGCCTGCGGTCATAGCCAAAGGCAAAGTGCTGAAAGCGTGTGTGAATACAAGAGGCGATAAGGAGCACGTGCGGGCCGCCTATCTCATCGTCTCTCTGTCTGAGTCTCATGTCTTCAGTCAACATCTTGACGCATCCCATTGTAATCTAATCGAGTCTGGAGTTCGTTCACTTGCCGCTCACAAGCCCTAGGTAAATTCAGAGCTATCCAAATTGAGGAGGACCACGACTACCGCCAAGGAGTTTCGCGAGGGCGTCCACACCATCAGCTTAATCCTTGCTCTGGAAGCTAGTCGTTCGCTCGAGGAGGAGACCTTCACAGATGTGTGCTTGGCTTTTGCAAGGTTCTATATCCACCGTGACTCTCCGTCTAGCATTCTCCGTGGCTCCATTCACTGGCACAGTCATCAAGCCTCGAATCGGCCTCACTCCGATTCTGCGTGCCGGCCTGGGCATGGTCGATGCTCTGGTGTGCCCGCTTTTTGCTTCCACGACTTACACTCACAGTAAAGCAGTTGACGCTCTTTCCGTACGTTCGTTGACTATGATTGGTCCCCGCATATCATATCTCCTCAGTTCAGCACCGATATATCACTTGGGCTGTTTCGGGAGAAAGTAACCCTTCAACCCGTGGAATGTGGGCAAAAAGTCGTGCCCTAGAACCGATCTCATTCTCCATCCAGATTATTCTAAACTCCCTTCATCGCCGCCGATCGACATGGTCTTTGTGAGTGTGCGGCTACCCCGTCTTGACCAAGGGCTGACAAAAATCAGCTTCTGGATCCGCTAATCGCCACAGGAGGTACCGCTTGCGCCGCACTGTCCATGATTCAAGACTGGGGCATGCCCATCAAGAAGGTGAAGCTGCTGTGTGTGCTCGCGTCCCAGGAAGGGCTGGATCATGTTAGAACTGAGTTCCCGACCTGGAGGTGGGTCTATTGGTTTCCTTTCTATATGATTCCTTGAGGAATATCTGCAGATATGGGTGGCTGGTGTGGACAAGACCCTGACACCGAATGGCCTGATAAGTCCTGGCCTGGGAGATGCGGTATGTTTTTCGCAGTCCTGTTTATACATTTCGCTTAGAGGAGCAGGGCGACCGCTTGTTCAACACGCTCCGCACGTAATACTCCGTACTTGAATAGAATACATTGTAACGTGACCGTGTCCCGCTCCGAGTCGGGAGGTGATTGCAAAGGCGCAATTCTTGCAAATGCAGAAAAAAAACGTTCTAGAAAACTTTGCTCTCTCACCGCCGCCATGGCGTCCACCGTCTCTTCGGGAACCTCGACGCCAGTTTCTTCCTCTTCGACCGTCCTATCCTCCTCAGTTCCCTCCGTGAAACCCATCCCGGATATATATGCCAATCCCCGCATATCTGCGTCCTTCGTCGTCGAGTTCCTCGCATCGCGTCCGGAAACCAGCTCGGCTGTCTACATATACGATCTTGCGGATCAGGTTGGCTTCGGGACGCTGACGAAGGAATGGGCCAAGTCGCAAAATTCCGCGTCTGTCGTCGATGTGCAGACCAGGGTCGGCGCGGGCTTGAGCCTCGTAGGCCGACTGTCCGAGGGAACCAGTCGCGACGCGGAGAAAGGCGCGGTCCTCACCGCGTACACTACTCCGACAGGTCTTGGGATGATGGTCTCTGCGCTCTCGCATCTGCCCCCGCGACTGCATCGAGCAGGCTGGTCATCCAGGTCCCCACTGTGACGTCCGTTGGCGACAAGTTCTCGCTTTCTCCGTCCTTGGCATCTATTGCGACCGCCGTGCCTGCTTTCCACCCCAACCTTGCTATTTTCCTCTCAGCTACGCCGCAAGAAACTCTTGACTTCACCCACATTTCCTACGGTCTGCCGGCATCCCATGTGGTCCATCTCTTTGACCACTACAGTGTTGCTCGCGAGACTGGGACTTCACTCGTCAAGCGTGACATTTCGACTGGCTCTGTGGCAGAGGTCTTTGCCCAGGCCGGGTACACATTTTTCACATACACCGGGGCCAGCTCCGCTCATACCATCGTCGTTCTGCTGAACGGTCCCCTGGCACTTGTGGCAAAGGCAATCGCCAACAAAATACCAGGTTTCGGCGTCGTTGTAGTCAATGTGCTGCGTCCTTGGGACGAACAAGCTTTCCGGAATATATTGCCGCAGAGTGTACAGAAACTGCACGTTCTCGATGATGTGCCGAATTTGTATACACAGGGACCCCTGTATGTCGATGTCTTCGGAACCATCGTAGAAGGCAAAAGTGCGCTCAGTGTGCATGCCCATCGCATTGTGCCATCCCAGACCCAAGTTTACGTCTCGCGGAGCGCCTCGTTTCTCGAGTTCCTGGGCACGCTGGTCCCCTCTTCTCCCACTCCCACCTTAAGCTCTGGAACGGAGAAGAAAATTGTTGTGTTCAGCACACCACAGTCCACCTTGGCGTCGGCGTCCCACTTCATAGCAGATACATTTATGACGCATCAAGCTCTTTCGATCCGTTCCTTGACAGGTCACGATGTGTTTACTCGCAAAGGAGGTATCACTGCAAGCCGGCTGCTTCTTTCGAACAAGGCTACACCTGCTGATCCCATCCCCATCTCCCTTGCGATTCCTCTGGACCAGGGAAGTGCTGCAGAAGCGGACTTCCTTGCAATCCTAGACCACGGACTGCTAAATTCGCACTCCTTGGTAAAATACGCCAAGGCAGATTCTGTTGTGCTCCTCGCGTCGCCGTGGTCAACCGCAGAAGTGTCCTCCAACTTGTCTCGGGAGGTCGTCACCCTTCTCTCCGAACGAAATATCCGCTTATTTGTGGTGGATACTCGAGCTGTTGCCTCCAAGTCGGTCGGTGAAGTCGGTCCGGTCAGCAACGCTGTACAAAACCTCGCTGTACAGCTAGCGTTTTTACGACTTTACCTGGGTAAGGCTGCTTCAGAATCTCTCGTTCTGCAAGTCGCTCGGGGCTCATTCGACGAGGTCATTCACGGTGTCGAACTCTCTGAGATCAACGCACAAGTCTGGTCGGCTCTGGTAGAGGTGCCTGTTGCAATCCCCGAAGCCACTGAAGCCGCGGCACCCACCCTCGAGGATTGGGAGTTCAATGCCATCGTCGTGGAAACAGACGACGGCGACGTGGTCAACGGCGCACGGCTTAGTTCCTGGCACGATGCCGCCAAACATCTCCTCTTCCCCGCTGCATACAGCACTTTCACGTCGGTTCGTGAGACCGACACATTTGCGCAGAATCCTGCGCTACGGCCCGAAGTGTCGGACCGCACGTTCCTCGTCACTTGTACGGTCAACCGCAGGTTGACCGCCAAGGAGTACGACCGCAACGTGTTCCATCTCGAGTTCGACAGCAGCGGCACCGGCCTGCAATATGCCATTGGGGAGGCACTCGGCGTGCATGGGTGGAACGATGAACAAGAAGTCCTCGACTTCTGCCAGTGGTATGGCGTCGATCCGAATCGGCTTGTTACGATTCCGGTGCCATCGAGCGAGGACAAGGTGCACACGCGCACGGTTTTCCAGGCACTGCAGCAACAAATCGACCTTTTCGGGCGGCCGCCCAAGTCATTTTTCACTGACTTGGCGGCATATGCAACGTCCTCGGTGGACAAGCATGCTCTCCTGTTTATTGGTGCCCCGGAGGGTTCGGCGACGTTCAAAAAACTGTCGGAGAAGGACACCGTTACATTTGCCGACGTGCTCCGTATGTACGGGAGTGCTCGGCCGGGATCGAAAGTCTCTGCGAAATGGTCGGTGATATCAAGCCCCGGCATTACAGTATTGCTAGTGCTCAGAGCGTCGTGGGAGACCGGGTCGATCTGCTGGTCGTCACGGTCGAGTGGGTGTCACCGAGTGGTGAGTAGTTCTCGGTTTTCGATTTTTTTTGGCGTTGAATTTTTCATCTGACAGGGTCTCCGCGATATGGGCAATGCACTCGTTACCTTGCCGGCCTTAAAGTAGGGCAGAAAGTGACGGTGTCTATCAAGCCTAGTGTCATGAAGGTTTGTTTCCTCCTTACTTCCAGCGTGACTCGACTCACTCGGATCTCAGCTCCCTCCAGACAACCGCCAACCATTAATCATGGCCGGGCTTGGAACGGGCGCTGCGCCATTCCGTGCGTTCCTGCAATACCGCGCCATGCTTCTTCAGCGCGGCGAACAGGTCGGCCCGGTGTACTATTACTTCGGCTCCCGTTACCAGTCGCAGGAGTACCTGTATGGCGAGGAGATTGAGGCATTCATACAGGACGGCGTCATCACACGTGCTGGGCTTGCGTTTTCTCGCGATGGACCAAAAAAGGTGTATATACAGCACAAGATGCTGGAGGATTCTGCCGCGCTTGCACAGATGCTGCAGGACGATAAGGGGGTCTTCTACCTTTGCGGGCCGACTTGGCCAGTGCCCGATGTCTATGAAGCACTCGTTGGGCCCTCGTCAAGTACAAAGGGATGACGGCGGAAACGGCAGGTCAATATCTAGAGAATTTGAAAGAGGAGGAACGGTACGTCCTGGAGGTCTACTGATGTATTTGCGGAGTATATGGGTCACTTTATTTTCTTCCATTCATGATATGTTTGGCGCAAAAAATCGTTATAAATGAAGCACTATGTAGATGAGGCAAGATGTACATGACGAGCACTATGTGGTAAACCCAAAGGGATAAAGCAGAAACACTGGGAAAATATGACCGCGATCAATCCTGGAGTTCCAGCTCCCTGCGGATAATCTCTCTCACTTCGCGCAACCCGCCTGCTTCGTGCTTGACTCTGCGCGGACTGCGGGTGACGAGCGCTTCCGCACTGTCAACCCGTGCTGCTCCTGGACTGGCCGGAGTCTTCTTGGACGGGCTAGCTTCGACGCCTCCCGCGGAAGGAGCGGGCATCTCGAGCCACTGCTCGCCAGCAATGGCGAGTTGCTTCAGGAAGAAAGGACACAACTTCGTGAGCATCGTCAAGGAATCGACAGCTTCGGCTGCCGACAAAGGAACGGGCGACGACTTCACGACAGCGGTGATCACCTCGGACAAGGGCATCGCACGGCGCTTGCGGACCGTTGGTGATGCCGTAGATCCCGGGCAGGCGTAGAAAACATCCTAGAAACACTAAACAAATGCGTGAAATCTCGAGAGATTGGACTCACATCCAGACACTTTCTGCAACCCTCCCAAGCGACCCAACAAACACCTCCTTCGCAGCTCGTCCTGGCTCATTTTCAACATCTGGTCTCGGGTCAGCTTTCCGCCTTTCACTTCGCTGCTAGCGGCTTTAGTCGGAGAAGCCGAGAGCGAACGCTGGCGGAGACGCTCGTAAAGAGCCTCGCGTCTGGATGTAGAAGGTGTCTGTGGAACAGTGGTAGCTGCGCCCCCACGTTGATGAGCAGGGGTTGACGGCTGCGAAAGAGCTTCGGAGCCTGGTTCAGAGACGGAGGTTCTCGGAGTGCGCGGTGCGAAGTCGGTTGTCGAGCGGTTCATTCGAGAGGAAGGTGTCTGCGGAAAGACAATCGACTTTTTCGTGGGAGACTTCGAGATACTGGTGGACGTGAGCGGGAAGGGGATCGCAGAAACGCGGAATGGGGTCTTAGAGTTGCTGGGGGAGCGAGAAGGAGACGAAGGAGGCTCTGGAACCTTGAACCGAGAAAGTGAGGATTTTGGCGAGAGTGAAGCCAGGGTCCGGGTAAGTGACGTTGGTTTGGTGGTACCAGAAAGACGAGGGAGGTCTGCACAAGGTATTGAGGGGATCGGATCCACACCTGAATGGAGCTTTTGGGATTCATGAACAAAAGTAGAGGATGCGATTCAAAGTAGGACATACTGCGACCCAGATATTCACTTTCTCGCGGAACGCATCCCTGCGGTCCTCTCCGGCAGCAGTCCAACGAGCGACGGCAGCCATGCCACCGAGCATGTCCTTATCGATGTCCATTTCAACCTCGATACCGATACCGTACGCAGGAACACGTTTCCCATCGACTTTGGAATGATGGGTTGCAGGGCTGACGACGATACCCATACCGCCCCGAGTCCAGTCCTTCTGGGGTGGTCTATCATCCAAAAACGGGTTTTCTTCATCTATATTTGATGTAGCAGACGGTAAGGTCTGTCCGTCCCACTCCCAGATCCAGCAGAGTCTGCGCAAATCGTCGACGTCGAACTGCGTCGCCAGCCCAGTATAAGTGTTCAATGAGAGATTGTTCAACACATTGCGGACAACGCCTGTGTCAGACGATGGTGAAACGGCGCAGGTCGCAAGCGCATGAGAGAGCGCATGCTGCAGACCCGTATAAGTGGTGCAGAGACGTGACAAATGGAGTGGGAGCTGAGACACGACAGGTGATGCTGTATCTCCGGTAGATGCGGTAGCACGGTGGCTGGGGGATCTGAAATGTGTGAAACACGTTAAAAAGACGCGATTGAAGCCGGGCAAAGGACATTCAGACCTGGTTCGTAGCTTCTTGGGAGTTGTTGTATCGTCGTCGCGCTCTGGGGGGCATCGCTTCTTTTTTGGAGACATCTGAAGCGTGGTAAAAAAGTCTGACATTGCAAAGAACGGATTATGAGGGTGTGAGACGCGTCGGGAGTGAAGGTGGTGGTGTCGCGAGAGAGGGAGGCGCAGGGTCACGCGGTCACGCGGTCACGTGTAGTGCTGGTATCTATTGTCCGTGGTGATCCGTCGGCTCAAAACTGTCTCACGGCTGCATGCTTCCACACCCACATCCATGATCGATGCATGATCCCTGATCCAGTTTCAAGTATATTCAGCCACCGCCTCTTACGATCTAATTTCCTTACGCCTCTTTACGCCGCACTACGCTTCGCCGTCGTTTCTAAGCATCATTCTTGCTTCGCGTGTGATGTCTTACACGTTGAAACGGCGTTTACATGCAACGCAGATACATTCAAAAGCATTCATCAGCCACGCGACTGCTGCCCGCCAGGGGAGTTTATAAGGGCAGTCTTCCTCCCTGTCTCACATCATTCTCTACATGGAGACTCCGAGTAGTGTTACCTCTCGCGAATATTATGACAGAATGTTCGTCCTTTTATTTCTTCCATTCTCGCTCTTACATCGCGCCGGCGATAGTGAACACGGCTTTGAGAATCTAAAGAGTAAGTCGTTCCTGACCACCATTCTGTGGGCTCACATCAGCCTCAGATGAAGTGTTTAATTTTATGAGCCACGAAAAGTCGGCGCAAGATACAATTCAAAGACTCGAACGCGATTTGAACGCCTACAAATTGGCGCTTGATAACATTGGATCAGAGCGCGACAGACTTCGAAAACACCAAGACGACGTATTGAAGGAAAATGAGAGTCTTAGAGAACAAGTCAAGGTGACCGTAAGTTGTCCTGTGCTGCGGACTGTTCCGAAATGATTGATTTCTTACAGGGAAATCGGGTTATCGCGTTGATAGACGGCGACGGTTACATTTTTTCAAGCGAATTCATCTCACAAGGTCAAGAGGGCGGTGGCCTCGCCGCACGCTCGTTGTCAGGGTCGATTACCCAGTTTCTCTCAGAAGATTACACAGCTAGGCCTTATCAACTCTGGGTCTATCTGTTTTTCAATAAACGGGGCCTGATGGATACTTTCGCTCGAGCTGGTTTCAACTCGCTCAACAGGAGATTTGAGGACTTTGTCATGGGGTTCAATCAAGCCGACGATCGATTTTCCATGGTGGATGTAGGAAACATGAAAGAGGCAACCGACGCAAAGTTGAAAGGTGCCCATCTTTCTATCAAGTTCGCTCCATTGTTAATCACAACGTCGTCACCAGCGCATATCGAAGACGACATCCGCCTTCCCCAGACTTTCAAAATCATATTCGGTGGTACGTGGTCATTGTCGTCCGCACGCAAGTGGTTGATTGATAGTCGTGTAGGATGCCACGATAATGGATATCTACACAGTCTCCGTTCGCAGATGACAGCAGGGTTTCGAAACAAATTGATACTTCTCAAAGGATATACACAAATGGCTCACGACATTAAGGCGCTAGAGCTTCCTACGCTGCATATACAAGACCTGTTCCTGGCCCAAAAACTTGTGTCCTCGCCAAATAAGACGGTTATCAGCATGGATACTCTTGCTACGTCGTCGGCCAACTTGGTCGCAACTTTGGAGGAGGGAGATACTGCAACACCTAGCTATTCTCGTGTGCTGCAACGCACGGTTCCAAGCTCGCGTGAGAATCCACGCGAGTGCATCCCCGCAACTGAGACGAGCTGGGAAAGTCTCAATACGTACACTGGAAATGCGGGCACCAGATACATTAATCCTCATGTCGTTGAGTCGCAGCATCCTGTTTTGCCGATTTGTACTGATACATATCTAGCGTCTGTCGAAACGTTAGTTCGCTCATCCTTTATCGATCAACTATCTATGGCTGAAGCGCTTCTCAGAGACGCCACCTCCTTGTACACTGTTTTATCTTTCGACCTGCAAGCATGACGCGAATTGTAAATATGGGCACGACTACCTGCTGAACGGCGAACAATTTGAGGAACTGCGCCACAATGCGAGATTGGGGCCGTGCCCAGACATCAACAGAGGTGCGCGGTTGCGTATATGAATCGATGTACGTTGATGATGGCACAGGGGAGATCTGTACGTGGGGAGAGGCTTGCATCTATGGCCATATTTGTCCATCAGCGCCGAAATGCCCCTTCCAAAAATTGGGGAAATGTCGATTTAGAGGAGGTGCGTGGATCTTGCTAGTGTCTGATGGTGACAGTAATGCGGCCTCGCAGTTGATATGCATAGCGGGGACCCTGCACTGGGGATAATTACCTGATTTGGACTTGTTCATTCATTCGCATTTATGTAAAATGGGACACCGGAATGTGAAGATGGAAGTTCTGCAACAGCCTCGACTGGATGCGTCCCATACAACAAAGGGAACGGCGTCGTCGTGCGAAACGCTAAATTTATGACTTTCCATTTCCCGTCAGTTCCTATCCGACCAAAGAAGCCGAAGAAGCCAGTTTGACTTGCTCGTATTTTACTTATGCTTTGACGCCCGTTCACGTTAGCCAAACGTGTCTTTTACCGTTCTCTCCTTGACCACCATTTCCCCATGGCTGCTCAACCGTTTGGAGAGGCCAACCAGCAGCTTTGGTCGGTACACCATGCTGTGTGTACGCGCCCACTGACTTCTAGCGTCGTTTTAAGGGACGACACCATCGGCAGACTAATCAGTAATGCTCTTGTCTGGTTTTTGCCTGCTCGTTCATTTTTTCTTAGGTCTTTCTAATGCGACTTTGAAACATAATGCCTATCTGCAAGAGCGTGTCTTGGACCTGGAGCTCGAGCTCGGAGTATTACGGTCTGCCCATGCCACGTCCGTCGAGGAGTTTGTCACTCGATTTTTCCGCAGTCTTCTGTTGACCGACCACCTCTCGGGCAGGTCTGAGCGGGAGCACCAGGCCCATCAGAGGCTGGTGACCACTTTGAACCAGGAGATCTCGAAACGTGACCTGTTCGAAGTACGCACTTCGTCGTCCCTGCTTTGTTCAAGTAACGACCTCGTTCGATAGGACCAGTCTCCTCTCATTCTCTGTGTTATCAATGGAGACGAGAAGTTGTTCAGCGGCTCACTTCTTGCTCAGGGCCAGCAAGGCGGCTTGGCAGCAGCGCAAAAGTTGACGCAAGCGATCGCGACTTATCTCTCCTCAGAAGGCCTTGGCGTATATGGACGAATCTCTTACTGGATGACCGTTTATTTTAACAAACGCGAACTCGTTGAGAAGCTCATCAGTAACAATATTTGTTCTGGCCAACAGTTCGACGCGTTTATGGCGGTAAGTTCCTCTGGAGTCTACCTCTCCGTGGCTGTATCTGTTTGAAGGGATTCAGCCAGCGTTCCCGCGGTTCTCTTTGATTGATGTTGGGTACGTAGGTGGCGCCGACATGAAAATCAAAGGTACGTGGTATATTTACTGCGGGTATCTGCTCTAATATTGTTGTCAGAATATATTCAGACCTACACTCGTTTTCCACAAACTCTCCGGGTATTTTTTGCTGGTGCGGAGTATCCTTTCGCTTGTACGATGTATGTGTAACGATTCACAGGCGGCAGTGACCAGCAATATACGTCGACGTTCAACGCGTTGGAGAGAGAAAAACTTCTTGGTAAACTGGTCATCCTAAGCTTGTACGCCGGGGATGGGAACGCCCTGAGCATGCCTCTTCCCTCCTTTAGAGTGGACGACATTTTCATGCAGCCGCCGCTGCCGCAGATAGTGCCGAAGCCTGCGCCTTTGAACGTGGATTCTGCTGTTCCCGTTAGTGGACTTATTAGTCCGCAATCCCCAGCCTCTCACACAAGTGGGCGGATGATCGATGCTTCACTCGTACTACGCGTTTCACTTCTTCAAAGCTCCCTGTTTTTTCTGACTAGGATTTTCACAGCCCCTGCATAAACGTCTGTTCAATATCGCTCTGCACCCTCCACACCTTGATCTTTCAACCTAGAAAATCCTCCGCCGTGCAATGAACATTATTTAATGACATGTTCCAAAGGGGTAAGTCATGGTTCTATGCTCGCGCATTTGTTAATTCCATCTAGGCCTCGTTGTGCAAGTATTCGCACGAGTACATCTTGACCCCAGAGCAGTTGGCATCCCTGGCTAGCAGTGCTAAAAAAGCCCCATGCAACTGGTTGAAAAACGGTGCTTTGCCTATTTTTTGCACGAACTGTTTGTGCCTGACATTCATCTAGGATTGCAATGCCCTTATGGGGAACGATGCTGCTGGGGCCATTTCTGCCCCAATGGAGCCAAATGCGTGGGTCTCAATGTGTTTCCCCGAACGACAGCTGACGCAGGGACAAGTTCCATTTGTCGAAGGGCAAATGTTGGTTTAAAGGCGGTATAACTCGTTGCTCTAATCTTCCTCGACCCCGCTAACCGATATCACAGATGCTATGCATCCACACTTGACTTGACCGAATTTTACGACTCTTTCTTGGCACAGCCGGGTCAATTTTCAAACCACCCGCACGCGAGCGAAATCAAACCCAGCATTATTTATATTGGTCAAAGGTACACTCAGAGGAGGAGGATTGCACATATAGCATTTATTTAACGCCCTAAATTGTTCACTATACATATGTAACCACAACTTCGAGAGTGGCGAAATCGCCAAACAAATTGAAACAATTGTACCTGCCATCAGTCCAATTTGGAGCCGTTTTCATCTTTCGGGCCACCGGCCATGTCGACATTCGAATCACTCGTTGGGGATCTCACGCGCGATGTGAATCGCGTCCAGCCCAAGGATGCGCTGCAGTTTTGTGCAAATTGGTTCCAGTCGAGGCTGGAGGAACAGAGGGCGCGCACACGCGACTTACTCTCTCAACGTCCTCACTCCTTTTCGAGAGATCTCCCCACTGACTTCTTCGTTGATACCCCACTCAGCGCCGCAGCGGGACCTTCACCCGTGTCTCCGTTTTCGCAGGCAGCGCCTGTTCACCGTTCGTCATTAAGAAATAGCGCCTCACAAAGTCCATTTGGGACGCTCAACGTCCCTGGAAACGCCCTCCTGTCAGATGGCCCTCCCATATTCCAGGTCGACGGCCGCCAACTTGCTCCGACTTCCCCTTTGAATCCACGGCCTTTCGCGAGTTTCGACAGTACCACGCCCACAGCCCTCAACCCTAATGACTATCTACACCCCCGAACTCCCTCATTTTCGCACGACGCACCTCAGTATCGGCAGAATCCATCGCTGTCGATGTCGAGAGCGACGAGCCACTCCCCGTGTTTCCAAAGACAGCAGACCAAGTGCGACGTATAAAGGCATCCATTGCTGATAATCTTATCTTCCGCGACCTCGATGAGGAGCAGGAGACCGGGGTGCTCAATGCGATGCAGGAGAAGACGACAGAAAAGGACGAGGTTGTGATACGACAGGGCGACGAAGGAGAGTACTTCTACGTCGTCGAATCGGGGCTACTGCACTGTTACATCCGCCCCGAACCCTTGCCACCAACCTGGTCGACAAATAACAGATCGTCGCAAAGCCTCAGTCCCGACGAGAAGTTCCTCAAGCCGGGCTATCACCCCGAGTTTGGGCGGCAAGTTGCTGAATGCACGCCTGGGTCGTCTTTCGGCGAGCTGGCTCTCATGTACGGCCACCCTCGAGCCGCCACTGTCATGTCCATTGAGACCTCGACCCTTTGGGCGCTGGATCGGATTACGTTCCGCACCATCATCCTCAAAGCAGCGCACAGACGGCGGACGATGTACGAGCAATTCCTTTCGACAGTGACGTTGCTATCATCCCTGGACGCGTCGGAGCGGAGTAAAATCGCGGACGCCCTTGTGAGCAAGGTGTACATGGACGGCGAGGCGGTCGTGCGGCAGGGCGAGATGGGTGACACATTCTTCTTTGTGGAGGAGGGTGAAGCGATTGCGACGAAAACGCAGCAAGACGACGATGGGGATGTGCGGGAGATCAAAGTCAACCACCTGAGGAAAGGCGATTATTTCGGAGGTTGGTTTTGCTGTTGTGGGCGCTTTCTGCTGCTGAAGTGATTGACTATACAGAGCTTTCTCTTCTCCGTCTCGCGCCTCGCGCTGCGACGGTGAGTGCCATCCACCGGGAAGATCCTTCGGCGCCAAAACTCAAGGTGGCTGCGTTGGACGCACCCGCGTTCACTCGACTTCTCGGTCCATTGCGGGAGATTATGGAACGGAAGGCTGGAGAACGGTACGGACCGGGCATGCGATTAACGCGTTGAGTGTGGATGGCATTTTGTGATATGTATTGTTTTTTTCTTGTTTTGCCCCGTTGTGTGTAATTACAGTATGATTCTGTTTGGCGCGTGGCCATGGCTTGGCGCTCCAACGTTGTCCCTGCAGACATTCTGCTCCAATCATGGAGCATCGTATTGCGATGCCAACGGTGTGGCGCACCATAAGTTCAACCTGCATACACGCGGCACAATCTTCCTTTCAACCCCCACATCCTCTCACACTCTGGCCTGACTGACGACCGCACTGAGCATTTCGGTTCCGTACCCTCACTTTCTTTAACATCCATGGGACTCCTCGACGGTGGTGCGTCTGTTTCCGTGTGCTGTATGCCGATTTCCTCAATGCACGACGCGTAGTTGTCTCCGGCTTACTGTGGGCATTTCTTACACTCACCTCGCGCATTCACTGAGGGGATACAGTGGTGGCGATGGCACATCTCCATCCGATGCCGGCTTAGGACTGTTGCCTACTTTGTCATTGCCGGGCCTGCCTACGTTGTCCCTCCCCGGACTGAGCCTCCCTGGACTACCGACGTCCAGCTCCCCGTGCGCAAGCATTTTCTGATGAACAGGACTGGTAATTGACAGATAATAGTTCCGTGACAGTTGCAAGCACGTCATCTCCCGCGTCTTCGTCGATACCCCTGTCTGTGCACATCTATTCGACCTTTACATAATCGAGTTAACACCGACGCAGCTCCACTTCTTCGCCGAGCGTCTCCCTCGTGTCAGCCTCGCTCTCGCCGAGCATCTCACCTTCGTCAGCCTCGCTCCCGCCGACGTCCACTGTTCCGTCATCTACTCCTGCCCTGCAGGACGTGTCAACCGGGGCCAATGGTGTTGTTCAGACTTTCACGAATGTCGTGACGGTGGACGCGTCTTCTGCTTCTGCATCGCCAAGCAACACGACGGCCCCCGCCACGAACAAGTCGTTCCTGCAAAACAAAGCGCTTTCTGGCACTGTTTTTGGGCTTATCGGTCTGCTGGCTCTCGTCGTGATCTTCACGATCGCGACGTTTGCGATGCGGCGACGAGCGCGGAATCGCTTGCTGGAAGACGCCGTTTCGTTTGATCCTGGCTTTTTGACCGCTGCGGACGAAGCGGAGAAGGGCCATGCAAGCAATGGCAGCCTGGGAACGATGGGCAGCAACAATAGGCCCATGCTCCCTGCGTACGGCAACTATCCTGCGATGCCACAGTACCCGGAGTACTATGGTCAGCAACATCCGGCATACGCTTCGCCTCCACCAATGGCGCCTGCGGCGGTGGCCGGGCACCACACCCGTGTTCCGGTCCCTCCGATGAATGATCTGCAGGTAGGATCTGGATCGGACTCACATCAAGGCAACCGAGACAGCATCGAAGAAAGCGAGTTCTGGGCTCGGACACTCAAGGTGGGCTGGATTCCGCGTGTTATTTGCTCCGCTGAGGCCTAGACAGGTGACCAACGAGTGAACAATTGAACAACTGCGCTCCTGGCGAGTCGGACAATGCTGATTGTACATGTACCGCTTATACACCCTTGATTACGAATTTCGGCGGTAATCCGAACGGACGGTTCCGAGTCGCGTAACAGTTTTTTTCTTGACTCCAATCCAACGTTATTTTGAACCTTTGCAAAGCTGCTCAGTGCCCTTGAGAACGCTTGAAAGAGGTTGAAATTGGATAGAGTTGTGTGACCCTAACAAACAGTTGCCTCCCTGTCTGAAATGGATCGTTAACAAGACGCGTCTATGATGGATTGACGCTAGCTGGGATTACGAAGCACCTCCGAATGTTCCAGAGCCGAGATTCTTCAATATCATTTCAAACCGAGTCTGACCGTGTTTCGGTTGTTCATTATCCCTCCGAACCTTATAAAGCTGCTCCTGGATCTTCTTTTTTTCGGGCTGCACGTTCATCTTACCATGCACCTCCGTTCTCTCTGCCTAGTCGGCGCCGCCTTCGCGGCCACCGCCCTCGCTGCTGCCTCCTCCGGGTCTGGTCCCGCCTCTCGGCTTCTTACGCGAGACGGTCACGGTCATCAACACGGTGTCGCGCCTAAGCTCGAGTTGAACGAGACGGAAATTGAGCTCTTGCATCAACCTACCCCGCCGTCCTACTATACCGCTGACTGGGAGGGGCCTGAGCATGCCGCCGAGCGTCATCCTGCGCTCATGGTCTCACATGGTTATTTATGTGTCTCACCTTCTTCATCTTCCTGCCAATGGGTGCGTCCTAACCGCGTTCCCCGTCGTTCATCGCTGATCTGAATTGGAGGGATGGCGCTGCGGTCTGTCAAGCACCCGATGCACGGCTTGGCTGTAATTGGGCAGTGGACGTGCACAATTCTCGGATTGGCCTGCGCTTCGTTGTATAGAAGCTGACGCCAGATATGTAAGTGATCCGTGTCCATTCTTGGCATCGGACGCGTAATCTCGATTAGGTATCCCGGCCAGTCCCATTCGGGACAGGGTTACGTCGTCCTCCTAATCGCGCTAACCGTTACCTCCATCGATGCCGCTGGGCTTCTCCACCGTGTTTTCAACTTTGTTCGCGCCAGACATTTCACGTTCAAGGTTTCTGCAAAGCTGTCACTGGTCACGGCGATGCTGACCGCAGTAAAGCGTCCGAGTACGTTGGCCTCATGGCTGACGATGTCGAGATGGAACCGGCCGACGACATGAAGAATCACCACCGGCATTCATACGAGGAAGTACAATTCGCTCCGCATTTGACCACGGGAATACGGAACAGTGGGCGAATCACGTTCGCACGAATTCTACAATCTCCGATGGCACTCTGTTTGGTCCTGCATCTCCTCGCTCGGAGGCCACTCTGCACGATGTCCATCTTGTACCGCGCATCTCTCTTCTCCGCCGCGTTGGCATGGCTGTGTTTGCCATAGCCGAATGGAGTCTTATCTTCGGCGGCTTTGCCATGTTTTGACCGGCCTCGTAATTTACACCGTATTTTTTTCCTGCTTCATTTTTGGACAAGTCAAGATTGACTCTGTGTAGGGGGTTGCAGGCAGAGCTTCGTCAATGGGTGCTTGGCGCACCTTATAAGCAAGTGTTCTCCCGTCACATCGTGAGAGTCGTGCTAATACCCTTACAGAAGGGGGGATTTTCTGGTCATACGGTCTTCTGACATTTGCCCGCTTCCTGGGTTTCTGTTCCGAGCTTGGCTGGTCTTGGAATCGAGCCCCTCGTCTCGATACCCGACCGCAGAATTCGTCGAATCCTTCGTTATCTTCCTGTACGGGGCCACCAACACCTGGATGGAGAGGTGCGTTACATCCGAGTCCTTCGATTTTTTTTCAGTAATCAATCTGTAGATTCGGAGCGAACCCCGGTGATCCTTATACCACGAAACAAATTCAGCACATCGGGATCGCCGTCATGTTCTGGTTCGTATCTTATGCCCCTTTGTCATGGCCTTTACTCATCCGGTGATCTAGGTTCGCCGGTCTTGTAGGCATGGCCGTCGAGTCCAAGACGATCCGTAGATGGCTGGCCGCCCTCGCCGTGGATACCTCGGAGTCGGTGGCAGAGCCCGCGACGTATACCTCTAGCTTCAATCCGTTCCCTGCGCTCGTCATCGGTGTCACTGGATCAGTAATGGCGGCCCACTTCCAGGAGTATCTCTTCAGGTGCAGATCCATGCGCTATGGGCAACCTCCTGCTTGCTTTTGCCGTCATGCGTTGTGTGACGTACTTTTTCCTCTGGGTCTCTCCGCCCAGTTCGACCCTCCCCTCTCGACCCCTACAGAAGCCTCGCCAGCTTCTTCCTTGCAGCTGGCGGCATCAGCTTCATGTTTTCTACAGAAGAAATCACATTTATGGCCATGCGAAGGGGTCGCGACGGTACGTTCTCGAATCCACTACTCGGCAGCAATCTGTGACATATCCTGCAGACATAATGCTGTTTGTTGTAATGGCGTATCGATTACATGTATCGCGTTCTGTTGGACGGTATGGGCCGTCGCCTTGCAAGGATGGCTCAAACTCAAACAAAACCTGCGGTGTCATACCACAGTTCCGCATAAAGCCGACAAATCCATTTATGAACCTTCGACGCATTTGTACTTTTACCGTCATTTCCGCGCCTACATCTTTCGATGTTTGTTTTATCTTTGCTATTAGATACGCCCACCACGCAACGCACTGTATTGATTATGCTTCTTAAAGTTTAATGTCATAATGTAGTCCAGCTCGAAAGCAGGAGACCGTAGTCCGCTAAGGCACCCATCCAAACATAGAACCCGGACCACCCGCAGTCGACGAAACCTCTCCAGCAGCTTTGGCGATCATTGAAATCGGTGCGGTGTAAGATACGAGCGAGCTGGGCTGCGGCCAAGGAGATGCCGATGTAGAATGGGACTCCCTGGGAATTCATGTACCCGGCGAATGTCACCAAAGACAACGTCGTCGCCGAGAGCGCTCCGAGGATGGGACGTGTATGTTCAGCAAACAGCAATGCGGTTGAGCGAATGCCCGCGCCGACGTCATCCGCCTTGTCCTATGTTAGTATTAGACGCGTTCTTAAACAAGAATCGTGCTGGATGAGCGTACTTGGTGCGCGTAAATGCTGTCGTATACAAGCGTCCAGCAGACGCCGCCGGCGTAAAGCGGTAAACAAACGCTCCAGTTGACGGCTCCTGCGACGGAAGACCATCCCAGGAAGGCCCCCCAATTAAACGCGATCCCTGATGCTTTTATGAGACGCGATTTCTCATAATAATCAGTCGACGTACCAAGAACGGCTTGCGGCCAGTAAGTGACGCGCTTCATCAGAGGATAGATTACCACGACGGACAACGAGGAAGCTCCTAGTAATATGCTGCGATCATCAGGTTTACATCCGACACGCGCAAAGTCAAAATCATACCTGTACCAATTGAGTTGCAACAGTACAGCTAAGCCTGCCGAGAGCTGCACTCCGAGGAATGCCAACGCCTGACGCTGGGTGATGTCCCCCCTGGCGATGGCCGCTCTTTTGTTCTCGCTGGGATGGCACAGTCATCGTCCATATCACGCATTCATTTTGCATACATAACGCGCGTCCTCACCGACTGCCTTATCGAGATTCTTGTCCCACATATCATTTATCGTGCAGCCTGCACCCCGCATGACAAGTGCCCCGACACCAAAGAGGCTTATATATGTCAGCGGCGTGGTGAATGGGAGCTGCAAGGCGTATGAAGCCATCGTGATTGACCAAGCTTTATTGCAATGTCAGAAAGGCAAGCTAATTGCTGGGAGTCGACCGACCACACGGGTAGAATAACAGTAGCGTTCCGATGGGTTTGTCGATCCGCGTGAGGTACAGGTAGGGTTGAACTTTTGTGGGCAGCCGATGGAGCCATGATTTGGTTGTGACTGAAAGGATGGAGGGACGTTGCTCATGGAGAAGGAAAGATCTTGAAAAATGGCGGACATTGCAAGTACCGAGTCGTAATCCACCGACACGCTTGCAACTGAACGCGTTCAGGCTGCGCGCTGAAACAAACCTTGACATCACGGTCACGCACAAAAATCAGACCCGCGTCTACCCGCGTACATCTCTATGCACATCTGATTCTCAGATACTTACATCGAACACAACTGACTGTTCAATAGACACGAAAACACATAATTGTACACCTAGGCCCACTCTGACGCAAGCTTGAAACTCCATTCCCATTCTACGTGATAAGATGTCAGGGACGACCAAAGAAGATATAGCATACAGGTGCCTTACTTGCGTACACCTCCTTGTCATCGTCAATAACGATGCTCGTCACCGAGTATTTGCCAGAGCGTGCAATCATGCCTAAAGTTGCGCATTGTTGGTCAATGGAACATAGATAAAAGAACACTGACCCTTGGGTGAATGGTCAGTGTCGAAGTCTTTGGTATAGGGCTGCGTGTTCGGGGGATAAGAACCTTGATCGGACATATGAGATGTACCACCGGAGACGCCACCAAGACTAACCAAGCATCTGGTCCAATGTGTCGACTGGATTCCAGTAGTGAGTAGACCGGATGGGATGGGAAACAGTTGCCGTACCAGGAATTTTCACGCCCAAACCTGCTTTGACGACCTGCTTGTAGCGTACGCCGGATATCACGCCGTGGTTCACTTTGAATTTGATACGGACACTATGTTGGAATAAGAGTTGGATTCAGGCAAGTAGCGTGAAACAAACCCAACTTGTAGTCAACATCCTCCTTGATTGTAATGGGTTTCTCGATGACGAGCACCTTCTTGTCCTTTGACTCCTCCTTCAACTTGGCGAGATCAAAGACAATGGTCTTGCCAGGGGGCAATGTGTCCGAACGCAACTTGATGGACAATCAGCAACCATCTATGCAACACCCGAACTCAAGCGCGCGCACTTCGAGACTTAGGACTTCGACCTGTTCATGAGTCATCAGAGCCATCGTACGGCAAGCAACCATGCGAGTACTCACCTTGGGACGTGAGGTATCCCCACCGGCACCAGGGACGATACCTTGTAGAAATGCGGGTTACAATGCAGTGGTGATGTGGCTTTGATTTACCTAGAGAAGCTTTCCATCGGGCAAGACTTTCGTCTTCGGCGTCGAGCTTGGCGTATTCGTCCGTGGTTTTGGCGGCACCGATCTTGTAGCCTAGTAAGATGAGCAGAGTTGGAAATCCGGAAGATAAAGGAGAGACCTGGGGTCGTGGTGGGGCCGAGGTGGTCTTCTTCGTGCTAAAGGGCATTGGGAAAACAGGACATCGTTCGCAGACGGAGGAAGAACTGACCTGGGACATGGTTTCGAGGTAAGGGTACAGAGACAAGACTAAGTGCAGTGCTTGTCGTGATTATCTCCTGGCGATCCAGATTCCACATCGCGTAACCGAGTCCCAAGAAGGCAAATACAGCTTTGCAGGTACTTTGTGCCTTCGGTTTATTCAAAATAAGATAAAGCGACAATATGTGTACTATACATTCTTAGCTAATCTGCTTCATCCACCCATCCACCCTCTACCACACGATCCATGTAGTTTCTGATCCATGCAGGTCGCTCTCGATGCTGAGCAATGAGTTGATCGCGTCGCCTTACCCTCTCTTGACTCTGAGGATCATCCGTATTCTCGAGCTGCGCTGCACGTGCATTCGCTTCCAATCTAATTTGCACCTCTCTCTGCCTCAAGACCGCCCTCCTCCGGTTCCACACCGCAGGGTGCACCGTCGTCAGAAGCAGAGTAACGAACGTCACGGCTTTGTGCCAAAGACCCGGCTCTTCCGCAGGCGCCCCTAGACGAAGCGTTTCCGCCTCGGCCTCGATGTTCAAGTTTGCCAGTCCGTCAAAGGTGGCTGCCATCTGCTGATCGATGTCATTTGCAGCGACCGCGCCGGCACCCGGGCGCAGGGCGGCAGGGCCCTGCCTCCGGTCTGCAACTACAGCATTCGCCTGCGCGTTCGGAGCCTGCCTCGCTGCCTCTCGTTGAGGCTGCTGCTGCTCCGGCTGTTGAGGCTGGTGATTGCGATTGGCGTTATCGGCGGCAGCACGGTTCCAGCCTCGGAGTATACCGTCTCTGATAGGCCGCCAGACTTCGTATAACATCCACATGACAATCAGGATGCCGAAAACGGGCTTCCGTGCCGGTGCAAAGAAATAAAGCAACACTGCTGTTCGGAGCAGCAGCAAAAACAACGGTAGTAGCAGGGGCCGAAGCGGGATCTCGGGTGGCTGAACGGCAACATTTGCATTGGGTGCCAAATTCGCATTCGCAGCGTTCCGGACCAGTGGAAGTCCGAGTTGCTGCAGAAGCGCATTGACATTTGGCAGGGGCTGAGATGCTGTTACGCGATTTTGGCTGGGGCTCGAGGAAGGCAAAGACAAGATGGGAACGTATGGGATAAGACGTTTAATGCGTGCAGCTGGATCGCAGTTGGTTGCTCGGTGGATTCCACGAGGCGTAGATACGTTTGCCCTCTAAATTTCAATGAGCAAAATTTCTCAATTGAAAGCGGAACCGACCTACTCTATGACAGCCCGCTCGTATTCACCCCACCCCCGGTGGCGGGAGGAAATTCCTCATCGAGGATGGATGGCCAGGACCACCCGTGGCGTTCAACTACTTGAACAGCGGAGGTGCGAGTGACAAGCAAAGTGGGGTCTAAGTGTGCCACCCTCGAAATCTCGAGAGCATTGAGCGCTTGTTGGTGCCGCGCAGACACGTATGCAAGAGGGTTAGCAGAAGCGAAGATAGGCGGGCGCGACTGGGGTGGCAGCAGAGGTGAAGACGAGAATATGGGTGAAGTAGAAGGAATGGATGGCTGTGCAATTTCCGGCGGAGTAGAAGACCAGGCAGAAGGATGGACGGCGAGGTGGACGATGCGGGGTTCATTAGGAGACTGATAACACAGATGAAAAATGGTGACGAGAAGCCATAGCAGAAGCACGGACCTGCCAGAGCTCCTGGACCTTCTCGGTGTCTAGCAGCGGGCGACCTCTCCATATGATACGCTGGCCCTCCACACGCGGTCCGCCGGCACATATGCGATATATCTCGCGCTTGAGGTCAAGGATAGTGGAAGAGTCCGAGACTTGGACATTTATCGTTTGAGAAAAGGCGGGAAGTTCGACTCGAATATCAACAGGTGGCATGTAGTGGTAGAGGGTAGAGTGAAGTACAATCTCAGCGGGATGACAAGGACGATGACACGTTGTAATGCGCGATCACGTGGTTAGATACATACCCGATACATACCCTACACGGTTAGTAGTACACGGGTCCCTACTTTGGAACGACAACAGTTTTACCTTCTTTCGAGCTCCTGTGTGCAAGTTCAACCATCTCAATAACCATCGTCGCTTCCTCCCACTTGATCTCGAGCTCTGCGCCTTCGCGAATGGCAGCAGCAAGGTTCTTGAAAAGATTGGCATAAGATCCTGGCTCGGAGGGCCAGCTGGAATGAAAATAATCAATTGTTTTTCCACAATGAAAACCATAAGCGTACATTGACTTCGTGATGGTAACATCGTCTGCCTCGAGACATGACAAGGTTCCCAGATACTTTCAGGTTCGATACCGTAACCTGGTTCATGGATGGCATTCGGAGTTGCGATTATCTTCAGCTGATCTTCCTGAACGTCGACCCCATATTTCACATATGAGCCCTTGGTCCCGAGAATTGAATACCGAGGCTGTGGTGACTGAACAGATAACAATTGCGCTCGAGCAATCGCCGTCACAGGCCGAGGAAGAGTAGAACTGGCATCATAATGCATGAAGATGGTGAACTGCGCCACTGTTGAGTGTCACGTAGGGAGGAGTAAACGATACCACTGACACAATCGTCGACCTTCAAATGCCCGTGTCAGCCCAGCATCGAATGGAAGAAAAGAAATAAGTAAAAGTACCTCCGGATGTCCGACTCCTCTGCTATTCTGAATGAACGCTGTGATCCTGTCTGGGCGACCGAACAAAGCCAAAATCTATCCTAGTGTGGGTGCATCTGATGCATTGCAGTCTTAGAGTACAAAGATACCTGATCCATTAGATGGGTCGCCAGGTCATACGTGTGCCCTACGGCTGGACTCGGTTCATCTTTCCACGTATTCTTGAGTCCCTTGCGATAACGATCGAAGCTAAGCAGGGTGTGAATATAAGGCAGGAACTAGGGATGATTGGCTAACTGTGTTTCGAATTCGACAATATCACCAATTGATTGGCGCGAAGAGGCGGGGAGCGATAACAGTTTCTTCAGCGAAAGAAAGTCAGAATCAAACCTACGGTTCTGGAATCCGTAGAGAACGAGGCCCTTGGCTTTGGCCAACTCTCCCAATTCTTTCGCTTCTGACGCCGCCGCTGTGACTGGCTTATCAACGAGAACTGGATGATCGATGAGCGAAATGCACGGTTTGGTTGAAAAGCTCACAAACCATGTTTCCCTGCTTCAAGAGCGGCCTTCGCGTATGGATAATGGGTGGGACTTGGGGTTCCTTCGAGCTTGTATTAGCCGTGGAGATCGAGCAGAACAGATCTGAAGCACCAATAATCACGAGTTCAACTTGCGGATCTTGAAGAACTTGTTCAAGGGTATGGTGTATCTTGGTCGTCACTCCAAAGCGCTCTTGCAATTTGCCGCCTTTGGACTTGGATTTCTCTCCAAGACAGAGACAAGTGTGAAGTATTGGGGCAAGGCAAGAACAAAGGGGACGTGAAAAGTCAGCCCTGCGAGACCAACACCTAGTACACAGACGTTGATGGGACGACTCATGACGGGAGATAACGAAAATCTTGCTTGCACAGCCACATCTGGCACCTTAGTATGACGTGATTTGATGCCATCATAATGAGCCTTCTTCTGCTCTCCCTCATTCTGCCAGTGTACGGGCAGCTTCCTCTGCCGGATCCCGCGTTTCTGCCTCCCAACGCATTCGCTGGCACGCAACAGTCCACGGGCCATCCAAATCCTCAATGGAGCACATTGCTTGGCAATTTACTATACTTCTACGACGAACAGCGCAGTGGTTTGTTAACGAATAATCGGGTAGCCTGGCGCAACTCTAGGTAATACTAACATTATATTGGCTTTTTGACACTTGAATTGGAATCCTCCAGCTGTCTCAACGATGGTGAAGACGTCGGTTTGGATTTGAGTGGTATTTCGTGTCTGCCTTTTTCTCTAACCATTTTCAACAAATAAACAGGTGGATTCTACGACGCCGGAGACTATATCAAGGCCACATTTCCCCTCGTCAGAGTTTATTCTTCATTTCTGTGGTTCTCCATTTTCATAAACTGGGTCGTGCAGTCTTTCACTCTCATGTCCATTTGCTGGGGTGCTACAGACTACGGGACAGGTGAGCCGCACCTGGCACTCTTGAACCTCTGCCTTACCTCTGTAGGATATGACATGGCTAATCAAACTGCCTATCTGGACTCGATGTTGCGGTGGGGACTGGATTGGCTTCTCAAGGCAAGTGATCAATGTCTCATGGAACTCCGATTTTCCTCTTATGTCTTACATAGGCGCACTCTTCACCGAGCACTCTATATGTACTGGTTGGAAGTAGTTGGTCAATTTCTCATTAATTTGGCCTGGCTCTAACAATCTCTGTCTCAGCCGACACAGATGATGCTTATTGGGGAGGCGACCAGAACATTCCTACGGACCGCCCATCGTATGCAATCAATGACACGCACCCCGGAACAGACGCAGCCGCAGGTGCATCAGCTGCCTTTGCTGCATGTTCCGCTCTATATTCAAATCGGAGCTTCAACGGTTCCTACTCGAACCCTGCTTCCCTTTCGAATGAAAGCTACGCAAAAATACTATTGGCGAATGCTCAGCAACTGTACACCTTTGCCGTCAATGCCACTGGTGGCCAGACGACTTATCAGACTTCCATTCCCCAAGTTGCCGCCAGCTATGGTTCCTCGACTTACGGCGATGAATTGACTATAGCTGCTCTGTTTCTCGCCTGGGCCAATGCCTCCGCAGAATACTACCAAGAAGCACAGCATTATTTCCAACAGTACCAGCTCAGCGGGCAGAACGATGTGTTCAACTGGGACTCGAAAACTCCCGGCATATATGTTCTTTTCGCACAAATTGCACAGGCAAACTCCGCAATGCTAGGCGGCAACCTAACCGCGTGGCAGATTGAGTGCGAGAGATACTTTGATGCGATCGTGAACAACGAGGGCCCCGGGTTTTTAACCCGTGGTATGCCTTTCCGAAAATCTGGCTACTAGCAAATTAAGCTTCTCCTCTAGACGGACTGTTGTATTACAACGGGGATTCCGACGACGCCACGCTCAATCCTGCTCTCAATGCCGCCATGTTGCTCACCCGATATGCACCTATGGCCTCGACATCTGCTAAAAAAGATTCATACGCTGTAAGGGTCGGTATCTCAACAATTTGTCTTTACTTATCAGTGATCTTCCAGAAATATGCCCAAAGCCAGCTAGATTATGCCCTTGGCGATAATTCCATGTCAGTACCCTACGTTGTGGGATCCAATCCCAACTCTCCGTCAAACCCTCACTCGGCAATGGCGAGCGGAGGCAACGATATCGGCAACATCGACACATCGCCGCCTCAGGAGGCGTATGTGCTGTACGGAGCTGTCGTTGGGGGTCCAGACAAGCATGGAAGATTCTATGACATCCGCAGCGACTGGCCAGAAACAGAGGCAAGTGCTGGCACAAGATCGGTTGTTCTTATTAATTAACTGATCGACAACACACGTGCAGGTGGCTTTGGACTACAACGCCCCAATGCTCACCCTCGCGGCGATGCACGTCTTTAATGACACGAATGACCCTTTCTTTACGACCCTGCAGGCAGGGGCTTACGCCAAGGTTCGCCCTGTTGGTCAACCATGCGACGACGCCATCTCTGCGGGTTGCAGTGGTCTAGGCTTGCCCAAGTCTGCGGTCATCGCCTTGGCGGTCATTCTCAGTGTTATCGGTGCTGTCATCCTCTATCTTCTTGCATGGTATATCTGGACCCTACTCCGAAATTAGCGCGTTCGTGGCTTTTCTAGGACATCTGCATGCATTTTCAAACTCGGTATATACCCGCTGTATCTCTAGAACACACACATTTTTTCCTTACTCCCTGCCTTTTGGAGCATGTAGAATTTACTGTAACCATCGTTGGCATTAATCAGTTTGAATATCTATGCGGCATGCTGAGGCACGCTCCCTGGCTATGCGCTCAAATTCCACACAGTCGACAACGCGCCCCTCACGCCGGCTCGCCTCAGCTGCAAACACTGTCATATGACTTTGAACAACTTCTTTCAAGGTCGTGCCGAGGGCCTCCTGCCGTCCCGTGCGCACTCCTTCTACGAACGCACGAATGAGGCCGAGATCGCCCCCGCCATGGCCGCCGCCTTCATTGGGAGGGGTAATGACGCTGCGCTTGCCTGTGCGGAAATCATGAACCGTGAACGTGCTCATGTCGCCGACTATTTCTCCGTTTGTGAAATGCAAGCGAACCTGACGTTCGCAAACTAGAGAGGTAAACGCGACCATGGTGAAGGACGCCGTCGAGCCGTTGGAGAACTCGAGATTGACCACCTGGTGATCGCAGACGTCGTTTGACAATTCATACACACATTTTCCATAATTCGATGTGCGCAGCGCATTCGAGACATTCTCAATGTCCGGGACGCCGTCAACAATGGGCGCCACTGGGAAACCGATGTTACCACGAGAGACCGCGTCCAAGTAGACTGAATGTCTTTCAGGAGCGGCATAGTGAACGAAAGGATAGAACGTACTCTTCTTTGCACTATACGTACAATCACTTTCAACGGGACAGTCGAGACAGCGCGTCGCGGAGCCGGCCCCTGGAGGTTTTGAGGCTTTACGGAAATGCTGGAGAGACCCGAATGAAGAAACGCGGGTTGGCGAAGAGGGTGACAGCCAGAAACAGATGATATCGATGTCACTGAATGGGTTCAGGCTCATCATCAACGAAATGTAGCGATGACTGACTGGCAAGATTTCGTCATCAGAGAAAACGAGCTGTCTTTCTCGGAAGCCCAGTTCCCGCGCACGTATGAATGGGCAAAATGCCAGTGCCCTACCGGTTCTATTTGCACGATATTGACAAGTTGTCCGAGTGCTCCCGAGTGAATATATTCTGTAATTTGGCGGCTGTACGGAGAATAGCGTAAAACTAGACACCAATTAGCCGGAATCGCAAAGAACGCAAAAAAGTTAATACCGTGTCCCATTGCAAAGATTGTGCCGGCGCGACTTATAGCTTCTTCCATTTTCAATATGTCTGCGAGAGTCGTTGCCATCGGCTTCTCACAGAGCAGGTGGTAGCCTTGGTTGGCAAAGGCTACAGATGCATTGTATTATAGCACACTCTGAATGAAATATGATAGTATAAACAACCAACCCAGTACAACTTCGGCATGCATACTGTCTTGGACTGCCACCACCACGGCATCTGCTAAGCGAGTGCCAATAGTACTGAGCGTTTCCGCAGAGGCCGCGTGAAGATCTTGCCAGGTATCAAAGACAAGGGTATCATCGACTTTGTGAAGATTTGCAAAGTTCTGTCTGGTCTTTGGACGAGGCTCGGCGATGGCGACGACCTTGGCGAATTCCGGAGATTCAATGGCGTATTTCGCGTACGCCTTGCCGCGCTGACCACAACCGATTATCGCGAGGGTAACTAGGTTGCGGGGGGTAGCGGGCATGGTAGATTTACTCGACTTTCGATGAAGAATGTTCTTAGTGGTCGATAGCAGATAGGACATGGCACCAGGTTGATAAAACGCCCGAACACGATCACGCGACCGTTCATCAGGGCATTTTACACGGGTACAGTGCACAAAAAAGAGCACACAGTATGTAGGCTACACTTTCACTTGAATGAACGCCTTTCTAAATTCTTCCACGACTTCCTGAGGCCCTTAGCTTGGATGATATCAGCAGGCATGCAGTAGACAGGGTCCAATTCGACTAAATCAGGGTACCCCAGAATAGAGAGGCCTGTCGCTCCCATTTGCTTCTGCACGAAATGAATTCAAAACATAAACTTACCTGCCACACCAAAGTTGGTATGGAATACATCGGTCATATTCCCCGGTCGGTCAGAGATGCCACCCTTGTCGGGGTCCTACTGGGATGTCACCTCAATGCGAAGATCCCCGTTAACTCAACGCACTTGACACGAAAGGATGAAAGATGTGAGTTTCTCGGCATCAATCCACGACACCTTATTGAGTATCGACATGGCCGACAGAACCCAGAAGCTATAGCAAACCTGAGGTATCATTGAGTTCAATTAACAACTGGAGAAACACGGACGAACGTCTGCCAATTTCTCGGGTCTGCCATTGAGCCCTCCATTTGGTAGCTGCCTTTCGGCCAACCACCATCCCAGAGTCTCGCTATCGACCTCATCCAGTCGATCCAGGATAGCCAATGCGGCTACACAGACGAATACTAGGCAGGTGTTGAGCATGATCATGATCAAACGTCACCAGGTAGCACAGACCTTGAGCAGAATGACTCTCGGCACCAATGCAGCGTCCGAATCCACCGTCAAAGTTCCTACACTGCTTGATATAATTCACTGTCCTGTCTTTATCCATTTGATCCAGACACCCAAGGAGAGACAGGGCGTTGATTGCAATGTAGGTGAAGCGAGTGTCTGTCTCGCCAAAGGAGTCGCCGGCAAAAACCCCAGATGGTTCTTGAAGAGAAAGGATGACTGGAGAGATGGTGAGGTCGGTGAATCCCTTATGGCAGCCGAGACGAACATTTGGCCACCCGGGGGATGTCTATTCGGTCCAGTGCATCATACATGACAAGTATCTGGATAGCACTAAGTGTGGTCGAAATGTGAGCGTCATGGCCGGGGTGAGGGGCGAATCCGCCTGTAAGAGTTTCAACAGATGCAGAAGGTCAGTCGAAGAGGTATACCAGTTCCCTCGTCCCAGCAATCCTGGATAAATTGAATGACTTCCTCTTTCTCCAACGCGTCTGGGCGCCCCATGATGAAGAGAGCTGTCAGACCCCAATAGATAGCATTCAGACGCAGATGCGCAGTGAGATGATAGGCCAGTTCATCGGTGCTCTATAGCCATGCGATTACCAGCTCCGGCTTGATGCAAACCAGACTGACCTTGCCCAGATTCTGGATGTACGAGACATGAAGGGACGTGAGTAACGTAGACGGAAGTTGTTCACCGCGATGCATGTTGGACGGGAAAGGAAACAGCTGATCGCGATCACGTTCACTGGTATTCCTTTTCAAGACACTACATATTCTCTCTATGGCCCAACGTGTAACCAAATTTCGTGAATGAGCCAAGGAAACGTAAGGTTTGCCTGATTATACTGCAGGCGGAGATATCTGGCTCGATCCAGGGTCGAGATGTCCATCGGTATACGGCATTCTTCCAATGAAGAGACCCCATTCGAGTCCACGGATGAGCGGGTCGTACATGAGATAGTTCTTTGAGACTCAATCTAAATCAATTTCAGTTCAGAAACTTTCCCAATTATACGAATCGAGTACCCAAGAGACGCGATCAAAGGAATGAGAATGGGTCGAAGCACTCAAAACCCGCGCCGTGTCGACGTCGACGAGCCACAACCAGTCGACATTTTTTCTGACCCCGTCGGGAACAGCGTCGAAGACGTCGAACACCAAAGTGTCAAACTCGGCAACATCTGTTGAGCTATTGAATGGTGCGTATAAAAACAAGGCGAAAGATTTTACTCCAGACGCTACGAAAGAATGTATCAGGGTTCGAATCCACTGCATGAGACAGAGGGAAATTCAGGTAGGTGAAGGTAGCTTCCGTCGAAAGCCTTGTATAGAGTTGCTCTTCGCGATGGAATAATTCCCCCGCGGTTTTGTAAAGGTCCATGTCGAGGACACGTGGAAGCGACCGTATGTTCGACTCCAATACACACGGTCTTCCCAAACAAGGCGACCGTTCCATTGCAGGTTCCAGCTTAGAAGGTTCAAGAGAAACATAAGGCCAGTCCGGAGAGGTTTCGGCTAAAATCGCGTCCAGATATTTCGCGGCGGCAGCCTAGTATTGAAAACTGCGTGAAAGGGACAGGACATGCGCACCACCTGGGAGCTCACAATGTGCTTGCGGTTTCTGGCAATGCCTTCGTCCCCGATCGTGAAGGCGCCCTCGCCGGGAAGAGCAATCGGAACGGCCGTCCATATCTCAGGGAAAGAATTTCGAAGAATGGAATAATAATTGTCTGCCATCCTGGTCTCTTGTTCCGGCATCCCGAGACGTTCGAGTAGGGAAAGGAAGGACTCGGCATGGATCTTGAATATGAGAGCACCATAACCGAGCCAGGAAAATACAAAGGTGATCCTCGATGAAGGGGAGTTGATCGACAAGAGGCGGCTTGACAGCACCTCCTCGGGAGGAAGAAGAAAAATGTCGCGGTCTTCTATGCGAGCGCGTAAACTGTTAATGACTTCCGGTGCCACCAGATAGTCGTCATCCTACACAGGAAGTGTGAGATGCCACTTGAAACAAGCAGTGGTGGCAGCACACCTGGATGAAACAGTACGGAGTAGAGGCGTTGGCACAGGCGATGTATCTAGCCTGAAAATATATATTTTCTGGGGAATTGTGTATCCGAAGGACTTTCGACGGGCAGTTAGAATCCGCAAATGCCTATGGGAGATCTGGCATTGCTTGACAGCCAAGAGGAGTGCAGCCCACATTGTATCCGAGGGTTCGAGGGTTGTTGTTCCATACAACGATTTCCCTAATTACCGTGTCCAGGGAACAGAGTTGGGACACAATTTGAACAAGATTGGGAAGTCTTGTCCAATTGAGGAGCACAACGGTGACATCTGCGGAGGAACGTCTCTCCGACGAATGTGCGTCGGAATTGAACACGACTTGGTAGAAAGTAGAAGAAGGAGACAAAAGAAAGGCACACAGAGCGACCGAAACGGCGAGGAGAGGGAACAACAAGCGGTAACAAGCCATAAGTGGTCGGCCAAAGTGGCGAAGACATTGACAAGCCTGTCACTCTCCTGCTTCCCTATTTTCATGTCCTCGACCTCCCGCGAAATCGGAACCCTTGTAGTAGTTATTCTCAAAGCCGTGCGTTCTCATTCATTCGATTTGGCCATGTTCACCATCTCCACCAGAACCATCTCCCTAATAAAAGGTCTACCCACTTTGTCTTCTCCAGTTGAATCATCCACCTCATCTGCACGACTTCAGGCACATAGGGAAGCAGGATCCTTACTGCCTCGTCTCTATCAATGGTGAGAAGCAGCGAACCAAGGTCATCAAGCGCGGTGGACAGCATCCTGAATGGGATGAGGAGATCCGGTTCACAATATACGAGGACGAGGGGCCACCAGGCAACCCTCAAGAAGGCGTTCCCCCACCTCCGCCTCCAAAGAATGGCACGAGGAACATTAAAGGAGGGAAAATCATGAAGCTGTCGTGTTTCGCAGACGATCCTCGAGAGCCTGACCTCATCGGTCAGGCAGATGTAGATTTGACTGAAGTCCTGACCAAGGGAGAAACCGATGGTGGGTGCAGAACAGGAGCCTGGATCCGTGCGCACTGATGCTCGACGTAGAATGGTTCGACCTCACGAATAAGGATAAATTCGCCGGCAGGGTCTACCTCGAGTTGACGTTTTGGTCGAATGTGTGTTTCTTCGAAATTTCTTTCCTCCCAATACTGACCGTATGAGCAGGAGCCCCCTCCAGAGAAAAAAGTCACACCGCAGCCGAACGAATACAGCGGTCCGGGTGCCTTCGTTTCCACCGATGATATCCCTACTGGCCCTGGACTTCATCAATCATCGGGGTTTCCGTCTAACAAGCAGCGTGCACAACCATTCGCGCCTTCCATCGAACTCGTCCACTCTTCGATCATCCCATTCTTTCCAAGACACCTATAGACCTCACGAACAGCAGCAACGGACCCGTGTGGCCTCCTTTAGCACTCTCAGCAACGATTTCGGTGAGCTTAATGTTGGGGATCCGCGGAGAAGAGAGACCTTCCTGTGAGTTCAGCTGCTGCGCGTGTCAAAGTTTTACTCACGCTAGCACCTATCCTCGGCAGCCCCCCATTCGACCATACATAACGGCAGACCGCCATCGTCTGCTGGATTCTCCGCATACCCTCCTTCCCATGGATACGAGCCATCCGTCGCTGAGACAGCTTCCATGTACCCCTACGATCGACCTTTGACGCCTCCCGGACAATCTCAGGACCCTTCGGGCTTCCAGCCCGTATCTTACACACCACCGGCTCCTTACAGAGCGCCGCCGGTCACATACAACACACCACCCAGTCGAGGGCCGCGCTATAGTTCGGGCTTTGTGTCGCTCTCTTCGCACCCATCTGAACCATCTGGATTTCTTCGTCTATCTCGCATACTCCGGCTCCAATGACCTATTCGCCCTCTCATATAAACCAACCGACCCCAGCTCCGTATGCTCCCCCTCTCTCTTATACACCGGATCCTGGTTATGCGCCTCCGCTCCCTCCGTCGTCGTCAGCTGGGTATCATCAGCAAGGGCTTCCACCTTCGCAGTCCTTCACGTATTCTCAGTTTCAACCTCAACCTGTCGCTGCGCAATATAACGTACTGCCGACTCATGTACAAACTCAGGTTCCGCCGATACATCAAGGGTATCCTCTACCTCCAGCAAACCAGGGTCCACCGCCTTCTCTGTCGCACAGCAATTCTCTGTCGTCAAGTGCGGGTCCTGGATCCCGTCCTTTACCACAGCAGCCGCAGCCGCAGTATCACACACCTCCTGATCATCAACCCTACGGACTACCTTCATCATTGAGCCAACCACATCCTGGGTCGTATAGTTCTGCCACTTTCCAGGAGGACTACCAGCCTGCGCCGCCTCCCCTGCCGCCTTTACAACATCAAAGCATCGTCCGGCAGGCCTACCCCGTCAATGAGCCTCAAGGGAGTCCCTCTTACAACGTACCTCCACCACCGCCATCCCTCCCTTCTTCTCACTCCCACGGCGGCGTTCAAGCCTTCCTCCTCCGCCCACTCACGTATCGCAGTCGAGTTACCCTACACTTCCTCCTCCTCCTCCGCCCCCGCCCCTCCACTGGAGTATTCTCCACACAGTGAACAACGGCCTTCGCCGCTCCCCTCGCTTCCGTCACAGACTGCGCCGTATTATCCCGGGCCACCTCCGAGGCCTCCCACTCAACTAGATGGACAATCTCAGTGGACGCAGCCAGCTCAGAGCTATGCTGCCGAGGGTTGGAATTGAGACATTGTACACTGTTCTTGCTTTCGATGACACGGACATTCAGCAATAATAATAGATTCAATGGAAGATACATGGCGACTTAAGTTTTGTCTTCTCCAGGCAAGTTGGTTTTTTCCGCTCGCCAGTTCGAAATCGCCGTCTCCGTCGGGATAATCCCCCGACGAGCGAGGTCGATGCGCGCTTCTTTCCGTATCGTGTTTTCCTCCCACCGTCTGACTGCTTCGTACTCGAGGAGCGCCCTCTCTGCGCCGATGACCAGACCGAAAAGGGTGCCTGACGAGCGTCATTGATGTAACAGGACACACACACACCGAGCACGAAACGCACAACCGCATACCAGGAATCCCTTGAACTGGAACGTTTGCCGCCTTCCGAGAGGATTAGTGAGATTACAGAGCAGTCGCTGCCCACCTAAAGAACGGCCAAGTATAGTGCGCGATGATAGCAGAGCCCACTCCAAGCATTCCACCATGCAGCGCTCCCTAATGCGGTGTTGGAAATTTTGGCATTGAAAAAGGGCAGTGTGCGCAAACTTCAATCGCAGATTGCGTCTGAACGGCATAGGCTTCGTCGACATCTGTTCGCGTGCGGATTCGAGACATTACATGGAACGGAACAGTAAGTATCGGATCAATTGAGGGACAGTCATTGAATCAAGTCCGACCAACTCCCGATTCAAATATTTTTACGTGATCCTCCATCCAAAAAACAATGTTCCAAGCTGTAAATACTCGAAAGTGTTGGCCATGCCAGCTAAAACCTTGCTTGAGAAAGGAATATGGCAGGAGGAATATGACTTCAACTATACAAAGACACGTGGAAAAGGCTACAAAAGATTGCAACTTACTTATCAGTAGTCAGAATCAGTAGAACTAGTTCAGGCCCCGGCTTCTCAGCCTGAACAATGCAACATGTTGTAGCGAGCCTATGTGACTCGATGGACAGGAACAGTGCGGGTATCATAAGTACATTGATGCGAAATAATCCGAAAAAAACATTACGTAGTATAGGATTGGCAAGCAAGGTAATTAAAATAAGCATTGAACCACCCGTATCTGGTTATTCTCTGAACAGGCAAGGAGCGAGACGACTGGAATACGACGTGCGCGATCTTCTGCTCAGGAAAACATTCGATCTGAATATAGGGTCCATTAGATGGGTAGCTATAGATCGAGAGAAGGTAATAGACCTCGGCACGCGGAATTTGTGTATTCCGCAGGTCCCACACACGCACATTTCCGGCTCGGTCGCCAGAGGCAAAGGAATCGGAAAGCGTGGCGCCTTTCATATATCTTCCGTGGAATCTTGATTGTGGGCATGCGTAACCAAATCGCTGAACTGGGGTTGCAGGTACTATTCGATGATCGCGGACCTCAAATTGCAATTCACGGTGTGCCACCTATCGCATGTCCGATGATAATCAATGTGAAGCCGGGTCAATACATACCTCGAGCAGAGTGCAAAATGGGGACGACGTGGGATGCACATGATACACCGAACTGGAGGGTTTATGCGTATGAACCACACGCTCAGAAGACAAGTCCCAGATGTGGACACTGTAAAAAGTAGATATAAGCAGCCTTCAATCCAAACAATTAGCAACTTGGTGTCACCTGCAATCCGCCCCAGCAGATATCAGTTTGTGGCTACTGTCTTGTATGGCAAGCAATGACTGGACTTGAGAATTGTGTTTAATATTCAGAGGCTGCGGCGAGGCCGATGAGAGGTCGGCTTCGAGCGTCCAAAGATGAATGACATGATCATATCCTCCGCTAGCGAAGGATAATGGCTGAATCAACGGCGCTACAGCGCTGACGCCACCTTTCTTTTTGGAATTCCAAGGTCTTTTCAAATCGGTGGCAGACACGACCTATATATGGCTAGCTTTCAGGTAGATTCGATGAGGAGTGAAAAATACTTACACCATCATCATCCATTTTGAGCAGAGAAAGCTGTTGCTCATCACGAGAACATCCTAGAACAGGAATTGAACGATTCCCAATCGTGATGAGACACGCGTCGTCGACAATCGCTTCCTTAGTGAGACTAGAGCCCGAGGAGATGAGCCAGTGCCTACAAACAGTTCAGAAACAATCAGAAATTTTGTTTCAGGAAAAAAATCACTTCCGCGATGCGACATCCACGCTCTCTAGAACGCCATACATGGAGACCACAAAAGAGGTCGAGCCGCACAAAAACCGACGCAGCTTATCGTGCTGCTGCCGAATAGGGATGCGTAGTTCATCTCCGTCGTAAACATATGAATAATCTTGACTGGAGAGTTCGAGCGCATGCGAAGTGGAAGAAGAAACATATTCCGAAACAGAAGTAGTAGACACAGGTGAAGTGATCTCCGCAGCTCCCGGCGGAGAAAGTTGGGTGGTGAGTAAAGCCTGCGTCCGAGGCCGTGGAGATTGAGATTTCTGAGGTTGCGACGAGGCCGAAATGCAGCCTATCAGCGCACTGGAAGCCACGACGGGGTTGACGGATACCGCAGATTTATTCTGTTTAGGTAGAGGCGGGCCCTGCTTGCCGAATAACAGTTCCGCAACGGGGGGCAGATCTTCTTCGAACTCCAGTTCGGAGACCCTGGAGGAGCGAGGCACGGTCGTTCTCTGGTGACTGGCCTGGCTAGGCTTAGGGATATGAGCACGGGAGGTCTCGGTAATCAATGAGCCGGTTCCTGAAGTGTCCACATCAGACATTGGAGCCTTCGTCGGTTTGCGCGGCAGCGGCCCATGCTTCTCCGAGAGTGATATAGGAGCGGGAGTTCTATCTGCGTCGGACACCCTGGAAGTGAGGGCTAGGACGACTGGTTCTGGAACAACGTCTTTGGACACAGAAAGCTTAGGTTTGAATGTAATAGTCCCTGATTTAAAAAAACGAGGAGGGCCGGGGATGACAGAGACAATGGCGCAAGAGGACAAGTCTTGAGAGAGAAGCTCAACCTGACAAAGAGTTAAGAATTAGTGAAAGGCTGCAACCATTCACGGAATAAACACTTCAGTCTGATCTCGCTCGTCCGTCTGATCTCGCTCGTCCTGAGGGGTTTGCCTAGGCGCGAGTGATGTATGAAGAAGATTCGGTTCAACGATTTGGAAATGAACGGCGGCGCGGGAGTCCTCGATCATATACCCTGTAACCTGCAGTCCTGGCCTCGATTCCTGCAAGTGCTCAATTTCGCGGTTAATGAACCGTTTCCTCTCCCGATGACAGTCGGGGACGCCTTTGCGGCATTTGGGTGGTAGTTCCTTGAT
This sequence comes from Panellus pusillus, assembly GCA_013387415.1. Classification (NCBI taxonomy): domain Eukaryota; kingdom Fungi; phylum Basidiomycota; class Agaricomycetes; order Agaricales; family Mycenaceae; genus Panellus; species Panellus pusillus. Next base: position 55,439 of record QVIE01000187.1, read on the forward strand.
AATCTCCTTGCGAATCTGATTCTCAATTCGGCGGCGTTTCGCGGAAGAAGAATAGGGATGGTCAGAGGGTCTCTTGTACGATGGTCGCGCAGAAGAGGAGTAGTTGCGCGGTCCGGGAACAGCACGGCGCGTCGAGAGCACAGATATATTACGCGCCTGGCGCCCGCGAAAGTCATTGGGCTGCGCGTCTTCAGACATGCCAACTGGGAAGATGATGACGGTACTTGATCAAGTGATGGTTTACTTCCCGATTAAGATTCGATACAAATTTGGATTACGGTAGCGTCTCACGATATGTACGGTAAGCTACTTCGAAACGCTCCCGAGCTCGACGGCGAATGCGACAGCAAGTTTGGAAAATTCCAGCATATGGAAAAGCTGAATTCGTCCGAGATATCTATGCGGCTGAAAGAATTCAATGGATGATGCCAACACGACAGATTGGGGGTCATACTCATTGGTCGAGTGTATGTTCTTGTTGGAATTTGCAAATGTACTCTCTGCGAAATGGAGTTCCGTGAACGTGGATAAGGAGGCCTTCACTCACCGATAGTGAAAGAGCTGGGATATCCGGCTTTTCTCCAGGAAGCACTAGAGAAGTTAGTCAGGGTTGAGCGCTCGTCTCGCCAGATACCGTCCACTAACTGATCACTGCAAGCGTACCCGCACTGGGTCTTCCGAAACGTCAGTCGCTCGATGGTTCAAGTCAGGTCGAGAACAGACCTCAACCCAAGGGATATCAAGGTACAGATCAACCAGTTGCTTGTTGAACTCGGTGAGGCTGGAAAGGCTCCAGAATGGCGATTCGTGAGATTCACAGCAGATCGACGTACGGTAGATCGACAAAATCCATGATGAGTCCAACTTCTTCCCGAGTGCCGCGCTAATCGAATATTAGTTATCTGCCGAATTTGTGTATGTCCGTAGTTGAGTCACCTTAACCCAGGCTGTCATATCAAACTATTCCCAAAGGTATTAGAGAGACCGGGGCCACACAGGGGCGCCTCACCTGACTCATAGCAATGACATCCACACGTCCTGCATAATCACTAGCCACAGCTTGGGAACCCAGCAGACCGCCTTCCTGAAATAAAAGATGAGAGGTCAATGATGTCATCGGCACACATGCGCGAACCTCAGCGGAGTACCAGTGAAATTCTGTAGCGTCGTGATCAGCCGTGGAAAGCGTCCTGGCAATTATACAAACCAATTGTACGTTCAGGATGGAAGTCAGCGGCTAAGAGCCCGCGGTAGGCCTCCAGGATAGTGACGGAACCAGAACCATCGTCTGGATATAGGAACTAAGTATGGGAGGAAGAAAGGAGTATGGGAGTGTACCGTCCGCGCCCGGAGCTGGCAGAAAGGGCCACATGTTTCTGAAGATTGTGTTCTCAATTAAGCGAAGAAGTGATGGCTTGCACTGACGTCGAATCCTGGTGTGCCCCAATGACGACAACCTCCTTTGACGATGTGCCGTTGATTCTGACGATTATAGAGTTCTGCCCCAGGAATGCTGGAACTCCGAGAGAGAAATGCGGTTCTGAAGAGACTCTGATCCCCATTCAGACGTTATCTGGATATGGTGTGAGCGCGCGAAGCCACAACGGAAGCCCGGGTGAACTCGCCTCTGCGATTCTATTCTTGAGCCAGAGTTGACTCTGTCTCCCAGTCTAGATGGATATAATCTCCAAATGAGGGACTGCATTCGTGCAGACTGCTATACAGTTACCTCACTGCGATAATCTAGGAACCAGAGATGTAAGTTTACAGCACGACTCTTGACGGGATCAACGGCATACGTCTGGTGGTGAAACTAGAGAATTTGCGTAAATTCTCCTCGGGCCCTTTGGTGGAGCCTCTGGAGAATCGACTTGACCTGGGGTTACCGGACTTGAGGCATTATCGGCTTTATATTCTCATTAAAGCTTCACCTTCTCTGTGGCGTTGGGGGTCGGGAAAGAAGCTAAAAAAGCCGGCGTCTGAGTCAATCACGCGCAACGTACGATGATTTGAAGCGATACCCTGGACGTGCAGGCGGGAATCGCTCCCAAGTCCCCGGTATCTGTGCTGCATTGCGGAGAGTGAATTCACGAACGACGTTGAGTGAGTAAAATGTAGCACATGTCGAAGAACTTGATGCCTCGTGCTTTCGCTTGGATCTGAAGACTGTATCGGCGGCGAAATGAGGGACAGCGAGGGAGAGAGGATAACCTTCTCCAATTCGGTCATCCAGACAGGCACCTTGTCCTGCATTTGAACAAGACGCTGCGCGCCTAAATCGAAGCCTTCGAAGCCCGGATGGGTGTAGTCAACGCCGAAGGGTATCTGTTCGACGGGGCTAGCATTGACCAGACAGGCTAAGGCAATGAGCTGGGCAATGAGAGTTGAGAACTGCTTCATGGTGGATGGAGAATATACTAGTCACTGATCACATGCAATTGCGGTTTTGAATTGAAATCAAACCATGTCCAAGGCCGCCCTCAAGGCAAAAGCGCAGCTGGTGGTGCGCATACGACATACACGCGTCTTTTTACTCTCCAACCCCTTCCTCTCAGCGTCTCCTCATCCCCGCGGGCAAGGCGGCACCACGCCCCCGGTTGGCCCAGCCTCGGTGCTCGAGGAGTGAAATCCATGG
>QVIE01000447.1:0-40143 GCA_013387415.1 Panellus pusillus
ACGAGCGGAAGACGTCGGTGTTGAGATGGACGGTGGGGGTGTAGATGAGACGGTCATTACGGATGCTCTCGATCTTGTGCGGAGTTTGATCCAGGACAATCCGGCGCAGGCAGAGCAGCTGATGCAATCGTTGGAAGCGGGGGATCCGGTCGTTGCGCATACCATGACCGAGGCGCAGCCGCCGGATTTGGTCCAGCTCACTACGATGATTCTCGAAGAGGCTTTGTCTTCATCACACCAACAGCAACCCCATCGTACGCAGCTGATCACTTCGGCTATGAGCGTCCTCTCAGCCATTCTTGCACTTCCACGATACGCGCATCGTGTCTGGTTGTACATTCGATCTACCTCGGCGCTGTTTGGTGCGGATCGCAGTGTCGGTTTCGCTTCGGTGGGATTGGCTTCAGAGCGCGTTAGCGGACGGTATACCATGACGCTGGCGCTGCTTCATCTTGTGCATCAGCTTGCATTCGAGGCGTTCTCGTCTATCCGGCCCGACAACCCGCGTCTCCAGCAGCTGAAGGAAGAGGTTCTTATACGTGCCATTCGATTTGTCCACACAGAGATCTGGGTCGAACATCTTGCTTGGAAGTACGCTCAAAAGGCTGAGTGTTTTGATATCGGAGAACAAGTCATGTCCCTCTATAACGACGTCTTGGAGCACGCTCCACTTGTTTTCGACGAGGACGTTGCAGTATGTTGATCTTCATACCCTCTCGTTCACCCGTCCCTTACTATTTTTCAGAAGACCTTTCCATTTGGCCAGTTACTGCAAGGTGTTGTGGATCTGTGGCTCTTCAAAGCGACAACGTCCACCATCAACCCTATCGTGATCTCCATAACCAACGGCCTTTCTATTCTTGAATCCTTGTATGATTCACGACACCTCAGCGACGTGAGGCGATTGATCTTCTCATTGGCCTCCCATCTCCGTCTGGCCCGGGTCATCTTGAACCTCAAAATCAACTCCCGCGCTTCCAGCCAGGCCTGCTTGTTGGAGCAACTTCTTTGCGCGCGCGTTACTGGCAGCATAGTGTCTCGCGATTCACGCGCGAGCAAGATCGATCCTATTGACGTTCTTGCACTATACGTGAAGAACCGGAGCATCGGAAGCGCGGTGCCGCTCGAAGCGACGAGAGTGTTGAGCGCTTTGTGCACGTCCTTTTCCATAGCCTCACCGTCTTCTTCTACGATCATCGCCCATCTCAACAATCCTGAAGCCACTGTCGCGTCGCTTGTTGGGATTATCCAACACCCGTATGACGAGATGGCGCTCCGCGCTTCGGTGTGGAATCTCATCTCTCTGGCTGTCAATGAGGAGCCTGCTCTGGGGAGTCTCTTCGTCGTCGGGCAGTTTCGCACTCCCGTACAGCTCAAGGGGAAGGGCAAAGCCCTCTCGGACAAGCATGCATCCGAGGATAAGCGTGATAATGCTCTCGATGTTGCTACAGACATGCTCGCCGGATGGAGTGAGATGTGGGAGTCCAATCCGCAGCTCTTGGCAGCTGTTTTGCGCTTTTTGGAGGTGGTTTGGCAGCACGGACTCGAACACCGCGGCGTCCTCGACCCTCTTCGCGAGGCCTCAGAATTCTGGGAACGCATCACAATGCTCGCGTGCTCTGAGATGGGACCACTTCCAGAGTACGAGACGGGGTCTTTCGCTCTGGTCGACGAAATCCGACGTTCTACGCATCATGAAGTCATTTCTGTGCATGCGTACCGCACGCTGGTCAAGTCATATGCCTTGAAGATCATCGCGCATGATATTGGCATCCATTTTGCTTCCAGTAGAGAGGCATCCAGGACCAAACCTCTCAGCTTTTCAAAAATGGAGCCCCGGTTCAAATCGTCGGATACTCTGAGCGACTTGCTCTCCGAAGCATCACCTAGCTCGTACGATCCGGAACTGTATGATCAGCTGTCGCAGCAGCTTGCGGCGGACTTTCCAGCGTTGAATATGGAGCAAGTACGCTCTTCTCAACCCGTCGATGAGCGGGAGTTTGGAGATGACTTTGCCTTCTCTACGGCTCTTTTCCGGACTCGTCTGCGGGCGTATGAAACTCCGGCGGACCATCACGATTCATTGGTCGCTCAACTCCACTCGATCAACATGAATTTGTCTCTCACGGACTCGCAAACGAAACTGGCAGATTCGTGGCAACTTTTGTTACGAAAGGCCGTTCCATACCTCCGCGGAGACGCCACCGTGTGCCCGCTCCTCATTTCGAATGCAGCTTCCATGTCCTATGACATTGCTGCAGAGAAGCGTTCCGGGGATATGATGGCGACCATTCATGGTGGACGACTGTCTCTCCTTTTGGCTCTTCTAGAGGTCATCTGGTTTTCAACAATTGAAAAGAAGAACGAAGTAGAATCATTCGTCGACCTTGTTCACAATATCCACAACATTATTTTGAACGAGGCACAACCACCTTCGAATTCCTTCCTCGGAAGCGTCTCAGTCCCCTTCCACCGGACGCTTCTGTTGATACTTTATTTCTGCGCGAAAAACAGCGAGATCTTGGCCCGGCGGCCCAAGGCGTTGAATGCCGATCAACGTTTAAGGATTGCTTCCATGATAGACGCCTCACTGGTGCTGGCCATTGATGCATTACGCGTGGTCTTGATCTCTGCGCGCAGTCGGTCAGATACTGAGCTGGATCGGGATATGGAGTTCTTAGTCTCCGTATTTGAGCAGTGCATCCGCCCCGATCTCAACCCTTCTTCGGCACATTGGCTTACTCGAATGCAAGAAACGGACGTCATCAGGGCAAGTCTCGACCTGTATGTCCACATCGATCTGGTCGGTTTATCCGATCTCCCCCTGTTGCTCGCGCGAAAACAACCTCTATACGCCCCCCACCTCCTTATGTTTCACATGACGCTGGCTGGGATCCCTTCTGCCGCTGAGCGATTCGCCAGTGAAGGCGTTCTCGCGGCGTACAGCAACAACGGCCTTAGCGCTGCTCTCAGTGCAGGCATGGTCGACGTCCTACTTCCCGAAATGCCTGGGCATCGCAGTCCGGCCCACAGTGCCTATTGTTCCATGCTTGCCATCATCTCTGGCGTCGTGACCGCTTTGGGACGACACAATCATTATTTTGATGCTGAAGCCAGCGGTCTGATCCAGCTGTACGGCGATCAAATCGCTCGGGCACTTTCTTGGACGATCGGTGACGCCATCACTCTGCCTCTTCTTGAGGAGATCGAGCAAGTCGTGAACATATTCTACTCTATTGCTGAGAGCGCACCATTGGCGCCCAATACCAGCTCTGCAGTAGAGAGTATTCTGCACGTCTTCTCGCCCCATGCGCTGCATCTATTGCAACAGCTCAACTACGCCATCACGCATCCGAACCACCTGGCGAGCCTGCTGGAGCCAATTACGAGCGAGGAGAGGGCGCTCCTGGACAAAGATCCTCCGTCGGCGGAGCCACTGAAACGGCCCCTTATCGCGCACCTGGTTCATCGACTGTTCAAACTTTCGAGCAACATCCTCTGCACGCTTGTCACTATCAGCGGAGCGTATACTGTTCTCGGAAGCGACAAGATCGACTGGCCGCTTCATGAAGCGTTGATTGTGCCTGTAAGCAGCCGGCGCTTCCCATGTTTTCTTGATGATTAATCGAATTGCTCACAGCACTCGAAAGTCGTGCTTGGCGAGCCTGCGTCCATGGGTACTCTCCTCGAGCTCGGAAATTGCACCCTCGACGTTCTGCGGGACCTAGTGAACCGCCCCGCTGGCCAGAGCCTCGCGGACGTCGGCTCTTTGCCCGGCACGTATGCGCTTGATGTGCGGCAGGGCGTCATGACTGCCCGCCGGAATCTTGAGGCACTCCTCATCTACGCCTGCACCCAGCTCGCGATGTGGTTATCAAAGCCCGACTTTGACGCCAATCCCAGCAACGACATGGAGACTGAGGATCAGGCAGATGGAGGCCGGGACGAGCGGCGGGCACCGCGGGCGTCCATGTCGCTTGCGGACCGGCTAAGGCGGGGTGTGACGGGGGAGATGGCGGCTGATTTGCAGTCACTGCTGACTAAATCCAAGCCCATCATCGCGAAAAGCGACGCTGTATTGGGATCTGCTGGGATTGACCTGACGCAGGTGCTGTCCAATTTTCTGCACGACCGGATTGGTTCACCGGGCAAGTAAAGTGGTTTGAATGGCTTGCGAAACAAAAGTATTACTACATAGATTGTATATGTATAAAGTTGTACATCTATCGCGTCAGCACTTCTGCGCCGTTTTCTGTTATGAGAACCATATGTTCTGCTTGTGCGCTCCGGGCACAATCCTAGACCCACGCTTTCAGCGGATTGAATGATAGTCAATTGCGGAATCGTACGCGCCTCTGTAGATGCGGTCCATCCGTCGGGAAATATAAAACAACTGGGCGTCTTGCTTTCGATGATGGCGGGCTACGGACGGATGTCAGCACCGAGCTGGACAGGCAGACACAAGATCACCTCGATGGTAAAGCAATGGCCGGGCATCATTATTTCCCGACCGCTGTTCACTATTCTGGCTTGTTTTCAGTGACCTCGAAACACAGAAAGGGCATACGGTTATGAATGATCCAAGGCTCGCGGTGGAATTCAGTCCCGATTCCATGACCGTTGAAATCTGGAGAGATGGAGAACTTGGTGGGGTGAATCACATTGTGGATGGCTTTGCCGATGTCGCTGAACGGTCGCCCAGGCGCGCAAGCGGCGATGCCAGCTTGCAGGGCTCTATTGGTGATCTCTACGAGTTCCTTGCCTGGTTCGTCCTGTGATCTTTTGGTTCTTTTCTGGTCAATAACGAGTGGGGGAGTAATTACCACATCTCCGACGAGAAAGTCTGGGACGTGTCGCCGTGGTATCCATCGAGATACACGGTGATATCAACGTTCACTATGTCTCCATCCTCCAGAGGCCGGCTGGCTGGTGGGGTCAGCAGATGTGTGGTGGCTGAAAAAAGACCTTACTCATCAGGAATACCATGAGCTATGATGTTATTTACGCTGCTCGAATGAGTGGAGAGACCTGTAGCCCAGAAACTGAAAACTACCTGGTGCAACATGACCGAGGGAAGCCAGAAAACAGAAGGGCGATGGATATGCTGAATGACGAATGATGTATTCATGGACAGAAGCGTCAATCTCATCCGTCGTCACTTTGGCCTTGTCGATGAGCTGAGTATATTCCAGTTCCCTTGCACATAGGTTGTGCTACCTGGACTAGAGAGCCTGCAAACTCCCGGACATTTCTAGCGAGCGTTGCAGCGGCTCGAACGCGTCTCTCGGCATCTCCTCCCAGCTTGATGAAGCCTCCAGCATCCTGTGGTCTTGAAGGTCCGCCCGCGTAGTGGGGTTTCACGATATGTTCCGGAATCCTTCGGGGTGTCAAGTGGGAGACGCGTGAACAAAAGGCTCCTCGGGTAAGATCACAGAATTGACGAGTAGGTACCGAATCTTCGCACAGGCCTCCCTAGCTTGAGTCTGGATAGAAAAAAGGGACGTCGAAGCAAAAGGTGAACCATGCCGGAAGTCAAGCGGCGGCTATCCAAGAATATCGGTGATCAGCGTTAGCGCTCGGCGGCTCGGCCTCCCTTGATTCCAAACCAACACTTGCTCCAACTTATGAGAACTTATGACGGTCTACTTGTGAACTCTCCTGCCGCGGACACTCGTTCCGGACGCAAGACTCGTCCCGCAAGCCATCGTCATGCCTCATGCCCAAACCGCAGCATTTGTCAACCAGGCCCGTTTGAGTCGGGCCAGCAGCACACTGGACAGGCCCGAAGAGCGGGCCTCTGCCGCGGGCATCATATCTCTACAGCTCGATGTCATGGTCTTCTCTCAGGCTGAAAGCATATCACACCATATGGTGATCAGGCCCGTCCGAGTCGGGCCACAGGCACACGGGCAAGGCCCGACGAACGGGCCTCCGTCGTGCTTATTGCCTTACGAGCCCTTCCCAAAGATGCCGAATAACTGGATTGTAGCTGCGCGCATTCACGCAAGCTCGTCCGAGGCGGGCCAAACGGCATGAAGATCTTTTCATCGAGTCGGGCGCTTCAACGCTAGTGCTGGTTAGCGCTGGTTCCTTGCTGTTTTTACAATGTCCCTGGCCAAGAACGTCCTCCCGTCACATGAAGATGATTTCATTCTTGGATTCGGGCGGGTCATAGTTCAATCAATATTATACGATCGGCTTCCGGACTATAAAGCAGGCATGAGAAGTTTCAGACTGCATATTCCATCCAACATGACGGACGGCACTTTCTCTGTTCTCCAAGACACGCGCCCCCAAGACACAACCCTCCCTGCCTTCATGGTCTCGACCACGCGAGGTTTCCTACCGCGCTCAGAGCCTGTTGTCACCCTCCCCAAGGAGTTCGACGTGCTCGAGTCTATCCTCACACGTATGCCTATCAATAAGCTCGATGGCTCACCAGGGCTGCTTGCGCAATTCACCCTTGGTGAAACAGTCTTAACCGAGCTACCCGATCTTACTTGGGCTGTCGAAAAATACGCCGATAATCTCCCTCTACAGAATGCTCTCTATAGAGATTATTCCTTCTTGGCGTCGGCGTACCTTCTGGAGCCCTGTCATGAAAGGTTCATGAAGGGGGAGTCATACGGCCTGGGTCGCCAGTCGCTGCCGAAGAATATATCTCTCCCAATCTCTCGCTGTGCTGAAATGTAACTCTACACTTCATCTTGAAGGTCTTCACTTGCTCATATATTCCATAGCGCAGGTTTCAAACCATTCATGGAATACGCGGGATCTTATGCCCTCTTCAATTACCGCCTCGCCGACCCGACCAAAGGTCTCGAGTACTCGAATCTGCGCCTCATCCGCGCTTTTGAGCATGGTCTTGACCCGTCCTCGTCTGAGGCAGGCTTTGTCCTTGTTCACGTTGACATGGTTCGTAATTCGGGCCCTTTGGTCGCGGGTGTCGTGTCGTCTCTTCTTGCGTGCGCTTCCAACGATCGCAGAAGCTTCAACGAAGGTCTAGAAATGATCGTTGAAGCGATGACCAAAGTCAATTCTGTCATGGACAGTATGTGGGCGAAATCGAAGCGTGAGTCGCCCTCTCTTCGTCCATTCGACAATGTTCCAACGATACTCGACAGCCAACGACTACACCTCTTTCCGTACTTTCATCTTCGGCATCACCTCTCAGTCAATGTTCCCGAACGGCGTCATTTACGAGGGCGTCTCAGAGGAACCGCTGTCGTTTCGCGGTGAATCTGGCGCGAACGACAGCATGATCCCGCTCTGCGACAACTTCCTGCAGATCACCATGCCGACCACGCCGCTCACTGACATTCTGAAAGACTTCCGCGCTTACCGTCCGGGAAACCACAAAGACTTCCTCGAATACGTCAACGCTCGTTCCCGTACACTCGGGGTGAAGGAATACGCGTTGGCCGACAGGCAGTCTGCGAGCGGGTACCTGAAGATTCTGAACCAGGTTCGCGACTTCCGATGGCGGCACTGGTGCTTCACGCGCGAGTATATACTGAAGAAGACGGCGCACCCGACGGCAACTGGGGGGAGCCCCATAGTGACGTGGTTGCCGAACCAGCTACTTGCTGTTATGGAGGCCATGGTCAACGTCTGGAGGGTGCGGACGGGGACTTGGATGGGTGTGCGGATTTCATGGAACGAACTATCGTCCAGAGGGAAACTTTGAGGAAAGAAGTGGAGAAGTATTCCCAGGAACGCGGGGTAGCTCATACATAAGTGGTGTCAACCATGCACGATGTACATGGAAATATGCACCAATGGCTTTTTCTACGTGTATCATATTGGGACCGGACATGAGTGCTTGAGCACGAAAAACATGCGCACACTCCGTCACCGGTCCTCGTCCACATCGCACGTACACCCGGGAGGCCCCCGCATAGTCTCCCGAGGCGATTGAGATGGGCCAATTCAATCTCGGGGTTTGATGAGCTCGCTATGGCTAACTTGGCAGCCTGAACCGCCTACCGACCTTTTTGAAGCACATTTCCCCCGCATTTTCTCGTGGCCGCCACCAGCGGCAACTTCGATTTCTACTCAAAGACCGTTTTCCGCATTAGTGGCTGAAACTGCTGCTATTTGCTGTGCGGGCGTATCAGAACTCCGGGGTGTCGACTGGTTGACTACGGGATCAGTATAAATGGGTCTTGCCCAGATATTCCGTTTTCTTGCTGGCTTTGACAGTCGCCGCCATGGACGCTCGCCCTCGAGGAACGCTTTCGACTTCTGCTGCTGGGTTTCTTCTTGCCTCATTTTTCTTTTTGCTGGTGCGTCACAACACACGAATGGCAGATTCAAACTGATCTTAGTCTTAGAGCGCCCTGTATACGCTCCTTCGTTTAGCTTCACCTTTTCATCTGGCTGGCGCGGATGTACAACCCCATATTCGGAGTCCTGCGATACGCAGGACGTCTACGACCGAGCATGGGAAACGAAGAGTTAGCACCTCGGCGACTGACTCCAGCTCAGACTCGAGCTGCACAAGCCCCGCAAGCTCTCTGGAGTCTTGCAGCACCAGCACCAGCACCTTAGAGCATCCTAGCAGCTCAAGTTTCTCCGTCGCTCCCCGAGGCATCTGGAGCCTCCACCACCCATGGCCAGACAAGGGACCCACGGGCGCGTCGCCTCAGAATACGCCGACCGGCCGGACTTTCGACGCATCCATCACCGCCACGATCGCCGGCGTTCCGAGTCCACGCCCCCATCGCCGACGCCTTGGGCATATGCGCCGCCCGCCGGGCCGCTGATCGCGGCTGACGGGCATGATGCGTCGGCAGCCCTCCCGCGGACACATTCATCTGAGTCGATGAGTTCACCGGTGAAGAGCAAGAGATTGTCCTTCCTCCGGCGGAAGAAAGTACACAAAGCTCCGAGCGTTCCGAACGACTTAGGCGCGTGCTTTCCTCCCTCTTGGTTCCACTCGACTTACCACCTGCCTGCATAGCCTCCGACCCGTCGAGTCCTTCGGATTCTGCTCCCGCTGTTTCACCTCTGGAGAGGCGGAAATCCCAGCTCTTGCATCCGAGTTTTCTGCGCCGCAGACGGTCCCTGGACGTGTCTGCCGTCGCCAGCGCTGTCAAGCGCCGTTCGCTGACGTTCGACCCACGACACTCGACTACGCTCCTCTCTCCGCCCAACCTGACGCACGAGCCCGAGGAGATCGAGGACCACTCGCCCGAGACAGCTGCGGCGCGTGAGTGTCGTCTGTCGCTGAGCGGGAAGCGGGCGCAGACCCTGCGGACGCACCCGTATGAGGCGCCGTACTTCTTTCCTGCGCCGGGCTCGGTCGAGGCGGAGAGTTATGCACCGCCGCGGCGGAGGCCGGAGCGGGGCAGGACGGTACCCTCGGCTGACGGCGCGCACAGTCCAGAATCATGAATGCTTTGGGGAGTCGGTGCGCAGAGGTATGTCTGTAGAGCTTGTCGTACTCCTACAAATTCAGATGTTCTTATTGATTTTCCTTCTCCGTCCCGGCCCTTCATCTTCTGGTGCCGGCTGTTACAGTTTTTCAAACAGGTTTCCGGTGCGATTCCGAGATCCGCTGGTTCAATTTGAATGAGCCGGCCTACTTCAAGCAATTGAAGCAAAGATAGGCAAAGATGTATCTGAGTCACCAATGGACCAAACGAAACCCGGGGGAGACTTGCCGCGTCTCCAAAGATTGATGCACACCGCCCGTCGAGTGGCTACGCAAAGCCGTCGACCGCAAGAGTACCCGGGCCCGAAAAACCTGATTCGACGCAGGGGTCCGGTCTGCCTCGCAAGCATCGTAGTTTTCTGAATTGCTGCAGCTCAAGTCGAGAAAACCATGTTTCCATCATCGCGCAAGACGGCACCACAACACTGGCAGGCCCCATCAGCTCTCGGATTAACTATGGCCAAATCTTAATCCTCCGAGTCCAGATTCTTTCGATTCGAAATCCAATCTTTGTTGTGAAGAAGTAAAGATGAGATGATCTGATCTGATTGACCCCGAGCGTTGTGAAACAGTATCGTATTTCAAGAATCAAATGCTCCTGGTACCCCCGCGTTCCGCGTCTCAAGGTCTCAAGGTCTCGCTAGTTTTCTCAGTTCTGTCTTGCGTGCACATCGTGCCCTTGCCTACGCCACCCTTGAGCCGGTCGTTGTTCGAAGTTGAATTCATCGACCGAAAATAGGGGCTAATGTCCAGATGGTAAATATACCGCTGACGACGAGGCACTGATGCGTCGCGTACGGCATCTCGGTGCTTTATTTATCATGCTGGTGGAAACCTACATAGATCGCTGACTTGTGCGCCCCCGTTCCTTTTCGTTTCGTTTCGTTTCGCTTCCCTCCCTTTTTCTTTGCGATGGCGGATTTCACCGTGTCGTCTTCGGTTCTTTCGTACTTTTGGACGTTCGTGTCTGCGGACCTGTTTGAGGCGATGGTGCGTGCTTGACTAGTCTAGAAGAAAGCTGGCTGACCAGGAGGTGGATAGACGGAGTTGATCTTCTACGGTTCGTGCGGAGAGCATCTCGCTGCAGATGGTTGTTGAATGAACAGTGATTAGGTATTCTGCTGGTGCTGGTCGCCTTTGCCGCGATCCTTCTCTATCGGCGACCGGTCGCGAGCAACCGCATCCTGGCGGTGTCGACTGCACTGATGTTCGCGCTCGCCACGGCGCAGCTCGCTGCCCGGCTCCGATCCACCACCGCCGCGTTCCGCATTTTCTATCTGGCTATGGAGGGACAGGTCGCGCCGCAGTCTGCGGTCGCGAATACGGCGATGGAGCAATGGGTCAGCTCGCAGTTCGTCGAGGATATTTTGTTGGTTACCAATGAGTGCGTTCGGCTATCGCTTTATCTCGAAGAGATTTGTGCTGACAGTGATGTTGAAGTCTTATCACAGACGGAGTTCTGGTGCGCACAACGAATTCTTCTACGAAAATTTTCTTCATCAAGTGCAGATATATCGCTGCTGGTACATCTGGGAACGCAACAACTACGTGATCATAGTGCCTAGCCTGATGCTCCTCGTAACCACCGGTGCGCAATCTACAGGTTTTCTCGCTGTAAAGCGCCGGAACTGAACCGAGCTCTTGCCATCTCAGCACTCAGCTACGTCTCTGCGTACGAGGGCGACTACCCCACCGCCGCAGGTCCAGCCATCGACCTCAGGATTGGGTTCGCGCTGGGGGTGCTCACGAATATCGTCATCGTCGGGCTGACAGGTGTGTCTCGCGCTGCTCCGTCGTTTTCAGAGCTCATGCGCATGCGGTATGGCAGCCGGCCGCATATGGACAACGCGTGCGAAGGCGGTTCAGCTTGCAGTGAACGATAAGACTGTGCGGAGGTACAACACTGCGCTGGCGATGGTGTGAGTGGTATTTGCGGGCCCTTCGGCGGCGTGTAACTGACGCAGATTCAATCACAAGACTGGAGAGCGGGGCCATCGTGTGTGCGTGGACCATCGTGTATGTCATTCTGCGATCTATCAGCCCGCCGGTGCGTCGTGTGTTCATTCGAGTGGTCGCCGTCTCATCGTCTGTTGTTGGCAGCCTGTCTGGAGGATATTCCGCGGTGGTCTCGCGCAGATACTCGTATGTCGACCTGATGCTGCTTTGAGTGCCTTCATTCCCTCATTCTGCTGCAGAACATCGTCCCAACATTGATCGTCGTGCGCGTTGGGTTGAGCCAGACGCTCCAGGGGAATACGTCGACGACAGGGACTTCGACGGCCTGGAAGTCGAAGGTGAGCTCTGTGAGCTCGACGGAGTCTGTCTGAGCGTGGACGGGAATGTAAGGATTGGGCGGCGTCGTGTTGTATTTTTTTGTATTTATGTCTGTTTGTCATCTTCGGCCCAGCGTCGTCTAAAAGAGGAAGTGGCTGTCTGTCTCTTCTCCCTCGATGGACGTTGCCGAGGTCGGCGGCGGGGATTCGATTATGAGCCTAGTACAAAGGCCTCTCGCGGATCCAGATTTTGTGCCTCCGTCGCTGAGTCCCAGATCCATTCTGAACCCGCCTCGCGACATCTCTCCTCCGCGGGCCATGCTTCACTCGGCCTTGGCTACGCCCCAGGCCAAGGCAGCCTCTCCTTCACCGTCGGAGGCCTCCCGTCCGCTGAACGTCACCGATGCACTCAGCTATCTTGACGCGGTCAAAGGCCAGTTCCATGAGCAGCCAGAGGTCTACAACCAGTTTCTCGACATAATGAAGGATTTCAAAGGTCAACAGTGCGTGTTTGTGCTGTTTCTGTCGCGTATTTACTGACTCGCTGCAGGATCGACACCCCCGGCGTCATCCAGCGTGTCTCCGGGCTCTTCCACGGCAACTCTAGGCTGATCCAGGGATTCAACACTTTCCTTCCCGTTGGATATCGCATCGACGTCTCGAACACCAAGGGCGATCACACCATCACTGTCACCACTCCCACCGGCACGTCCACCCAGAACACAGGCTATGCGTCGCGCGGCATTGCACGCGACATCCCGGGGCTCGGGCCCAACATCGCCCATCCCATGCCGTTCGTAGGCATCCGCACCCCCGTTCCCGTGCTCCCCCCGCTTGGAAGCGGCCCCGGTTCCCGCTCCCTCACCCCGCTCTACCACGTCCCGCACCAGCAGCAGCGCCAGGCGACATTCGAGCCGCCGCCCTTCGGTGGGGGAATCACCCGCAGACGACCGCCGCCGCGTCTTTCCTCGGGAACCTGAACAACAACAGCCGCAGCAACCCGCAGGAGAAGGCGCAACCCCCCGGTGGCGAGTTTAACCACGCCATTCAGTATCTCAACAAGATCAAGGCGCGGTATGCGGACGACTCAAACACGTACAAGCAATTTTTGGATATACTGCAGGCGTATCAGAAGGAGCAGAGGCATTTGCATGATGTACGTCCTGCGCTTTTTTTCTAGCCATTATGACTGATGTTCCATCTGTAGTCGCAAGTGTATGTCCAGGTGCAGCATCTGTTCAGAGACGCGCCGGATCTTTTGGCCGAATTCAAGGCTTTCTTGCCCGAGATGATGGGTGGGCAAGGTGGCCTTCCGACGTTCCCTCAGCAGAGTGCGCCTTGGCCGATGTCTGACGAAAAGCCCGTCAAAAAGCCCGCACAGCCTGCAAAGCGCAAGAAGCGGGTCGAAAAGGACCTGACGCCAGTGCCTGCTGCGAAGCCTGCCCGCGTATGTTTACACAGAATCATCTGGATAAAATAATGCGGATATTGACGCTCGTTCGTTCGTTGCAGCCCGCCAAAAAGCCCAAGCACCACCACAAACCCGAGGGCTCGCCGTCGTCCTTCTCCGGCTACGTGGGCGGGCACTCGCCCCCGCCGTCGCAGATGGCGCCGCCCTCCCATTCGCACCAGTCGATGCAGCCGCCGCCGATGGGAGGCGTCCCCGCGTCGGCGGACAAACTCCTCTTCTTCGACCGCGCCAAGAAGGCGCTCGAGAACCGGCAGGTGTACGAGGACTTTTTGAAGCTCCTATCTTTGTACTCGAAAGACGTGATCGATATGAAGACGTTGATTGAGCAGACGCGGGACGCGTTTCTTGGGGACGGGGAGCTGATGGGGGAGTTTAAGGAGCTGGTCGGGTGGGAGGAGGGCGCTGACGCGGTTGAGAGGGGGCCGCCGGGGAGCGTGAGGACGGGCCCGCCTGAGGCGCTTTTGGCGTTGCCGGCGGACGACGGGGAGGGCCCGAGTTATCGGAAACTGCCGGATAGCGTGAGCGCGCCGCGATGATTTGATGGATCGCATTGCTCACGCGTTGTTGCCTTTTTAGGAAAGCCGGCTGGCGTGCTCGGGGCGAGACGAGCTGTGCCGGTCTGTGCTCAATGACGGGTGGGTCTCCCACCCGACGTGGGCGTCCGAGGACGCAGGGTTCATGTCGCACAAGAAGAACTCGTTCGAGGAGGCGCTGCATAAGAGCGAGGAGGAGCGGCACGAGTACCACGTGCAGATCGCCGCGCTCACGCGCACGATAGCGCACTTTGAGCCGCTTGCGCTGCGGATCGAGGAGATGAGCGCGGACGAGCGGGCAACGTACCGGCTGAAGCCGGACTTTGGCGGGTCGGCAAAGTGTTTGTATCATCGGATTCTCAAGAAAATATATGGGCGGGACGGCGGGCGGAGATCATACAGGCGCTGCAGGACGCTCCGGCGGTTGCTGTGCCTGTCGTGCTGACGAGGTTGAAGCAGAAGGACGACGAGTGGCGGCGGGCGAAGCGCCAGTGGGGGCGCACGTGGCGCGAGGTCGACGCGAAGAACTTTTACAAGAGTCTCGACCACCAGGGGATCAGCTTCAAGGCGAACGACAAGAAGAATATCACCGCTAAGCACTTTGTCGCCGATATCGAGGCGCTCAAGGCGGCGCAGACGCAGCACTGGGCAAAGTCCGTGCCGGCGCAGCTTGAGTATGGCTTTACGGACACGCCGGTGCTGCACGATTCGCTCAAGATGGTGTATTCGTTCCTCGACCACTCGCAGGGGCAGTACAGCGCGCCGGAGCGCCGGAGCGTCGAGTCGTTCTTGAGACGATTCGTACCCCTGCTGTGCATGTATCCCGCGGCGGAGTTCAACGCGGCGTGCGGCCCGCTCGACGGCCTGCTGCAGCAGCAGGACTTGGAAGAGCAGCAGCTCCCACACGTGACTGACCACCCGTCGCGGAGCGGGGGGCGCCGGTCCAACGGGAGCGTGCATTCCGCTTTGAACGGGGTTGGTGTGGTCCCCGGGGACCTGCGCAAGAAGCTGCTGAGGACGGCGCAAGACAAGAACAATGAATCTGCTGCCGGGTCGCGCGCACCGTCGCAGGCTCCAGGAGATGCGGCGGATGTGTGGATCAGGGAGACGACGGTGGGTGCAGACGCTGTTAACGGCAGCGCCGCGCACCCCCGCCGTCCGTTCTTTGCCAACACCACTTTTTACACGCTGTTGCGTCTGCTGCAGGTAAGCCCCACCCCATCGCCTTGTGTTTTGCGATGCCTTGAATTCTCATGTACGACGTGTTACACAGGTTTTGTACTCGAGGCTGGCTATGTGCAAGGTCATCGGGGCCAAGCTCGCTGCAGAAAAGCACGCATCTTTGCTCGTCAACCCGGTTGCTTCCGCTCTGGGACTGGACGACCCTGCTGGGCCGCCGGTGGTGCTCGCTCAGACCATCCAGCCCCTCGGCGCCAAAGAGTCCGCGGGCGGCGCACCGCCGAATGTGGTGTACATGTACCTGCTAGACGCGTGCGAGAAGGTGTTCGACAACGAGCTCGACCAGGTGATGTTTGAAGAACATATGCGGTGGTTCTTTGGCGAGAAGGTCGGTCGGTCGTCGTGTTGCTGTTACTGCTTCTTGAAAGACTGATGGATTTTACAGGCATATCATCTGTTTACCATCGACAAGGTGATCATGGCGCTTGTGAAACAGGTGCTGACGATTGTCGGGGATAACAAATGCCAGGAATTGTGGACATTGCTGCAGAATGCGAACACGACGGCTGGGGAAAGCGGGATGAGCGACGCGGATATCGTGCGGTATCGTCGTGAAGCAGAACGGCACGTCGGGCAGGATGATCATCTCTACCGAGTCGAATGGGTGCGTGTCTTTTCCGTTTCGCGGTTCTCGGTTCTCGACTCACACAAGCGGTTTCGAAGGCGAGCGACGAACGAGCGATGCGGATATTCTTGATGGCGGCGGACGAGCCGAGCATGGACGGCGGGGACCGCTGGCGGGAGTACGTCACGACCTACACGATGCGCTTACCGACGGAGTGGGTGCCCCCTGGGCCTGTTGACGACGAGGGAGAGCGGATCCCGGCTGTGCCGTTCCTCCGAAGGTGGGATGGTTATCGGCGTTCTTGCGCCATGATGACTGATGCATTGCTTTTTTTCCGCGCAGAACGCGCAGAGCAGGGGACGCGCGTGCGGCGGTGGTGGAGGACGTGATGTGCGTGCGGATCGTCCCGCCGCTGTACAAGCTCGTGTATGAGGCAGCGACGGAGGACTTCGTGTGGAATGGGGGGCGGGTAGGATATGAGGAGACTCGTGTGCGTGCGGCGGCGGAGCGCAGGAGGGCGCGGTTGGCTGAGCGCTTTCCATGATGATGCCCTTCTTGCATGTTCTTGTTGTGGATCTCTATACATGTGTACTTATAACATCGTATTTTTGCTACGTATACGTCGATGTGCTGTAGCCTTGCAGAACTTTCATACTATGATCTAGGGCGCCCTAGATCATAGATGTTTCCAGCCTTGAATTAGTATGATCGAGGGTCTTCCGGCGCGATCAATTTGGACTTGTCCTCGACGTCGACCGTCAATAATCTCTTCGATTGAATCCTTCCGCCGGCCACAGAGCTCTGCTTCATTCCTTACTTACTGTAGACATGCCAACTCTGCCGCTCGAACTGGAGCGCGAAATCTTCGAAGTGGCTCTTAAACAGAGTGGAAACGCTGCTTCCGTCAAACGGACTCTCTGTCTGGTTTGCCGACGTGTGCAACACTGGTCGGTCTATATTTTTGAATGAAAGAAAATAACACAGGCCGCTCAAAATATGTACAGGGTCGAACTCCTTTTCTTTCGGAAAATCGATTTCCTGGCGGAGAAAGACGCAGACGAATTTCTGCGACTCGTCGTGATGAAGCCTCCAGGCTTTTTCACTGACTTGGTCAAAGAACTCTGGATTAGTTTCGGGATCTCAAACTCTCGAGTCATCGAATTACTATCCATTTGCAAAGCCGTAGAGCGATTAGCATGCTATGTCGATCACCATAAGGCACCTCAGCTTCCTCTTCCCCTCGGAGTCCGCCAGCTGCCCCTCAATCGGCTTTGGATTGAGCACAACCATTTTTTGGCCGTCGCAGACCTCCCTGCACCTGCGCTTTTCCCGTCACTTACCCATCTATATCTGCTCTTTTGGCACAGGCGCCCCCTGCTAGACACGGCGGTTCTGATTCGGAACCTCCGAAAACTTCCCTGCCTCACGCACCTCGCTCTTGCATTTACCGCCCCCCGTCCAGCTCTCACAAAAGCGATCTGCTCCGCCCTCCCGGACCTCTTGTTCCTCGCCGCCCCCCACCCCTACGTTACAGGTGAATCGTATCAGCCTTTGTTAGACACGAGGATACATGAAATTTTAGACGACGGCGATAGGAGTTTACACGAGAGAGATTTGGGGGATTCCAACCACATCTGGGCGTACGCTGATGGTGTTGCTAAGGGAGGCCGCTGGTACAAAAATTGAAAGACCGGGCAACACAAATACCAGAGAGAACTGAGCCAGGAAAGGATAAATCACGATTTCACAGTAGCCAAGTTTGGGCCACGCGTTTTGCAAGCAAATGGATTAGAACAAGTTTGAAAACGGAGGCGCAATTGGGAGCTCGGGCCGAACACTGGCATACTGAATTTACAGACGTCGAGAACCCGAAGTCCGGGGTCACCTACCAGAGCAGACGATCAGTGGACTCCGGATCGTTCAAGTCTCCCGGCTTTAAGTATTTCGAAGCCACTCTGCTCGACGATCTCTGCAAGCAAAAAACCTCGAATTCGCGCAAAGGATCTGGCGCGTCTCTGAAGAGCTGTTACATTTGTGCGTAGACTTCCGACTAGAGAAATACAGAACATGAACATCTGTTAGCTTATCAGATACATAATTTTACGACAATAGAGTGCACATACACGGCGCCAGATGCGTTTGGTTCTTCTCGAACCGTGCACAAAGAACCTAATCGTGCGGTTGAACTCGCCGTCATCGGGGTGGGCTGCTCCGCCGGAAGGCTGCGGCTTTTTTTGCACTGTAGCCGGTCTGTTAACGCCCTCGAAGGGCACAGGATGGTCGCCGTTATCACCGAGTCCGGGGACATCGCTCGCGACGCGGAGGAGCTCGGAGGCGTTTGTCTTCTGGATGGTTGTACTCCGAGTCGTGGGAATAGTGACTATTGTGCTGTAAACGGTCGGACCATGAGGAAGACTGGAATCGATCCAGTATCCTTGAGGCAAGAAGGTGTTGAACCCTTCGATGAGCAGGGGTTGGTCGCGGAAGAGGTGGGAGACGCGTCGGACAACGCAGCAGGTGTCTATTCTGCATTCCATGGTTCGCGGGTCAGAGACGACGTCGTGAAGTCACCGGGTAGCTCAGACACGCACAGTTGAAATCTGTATTCCCCCATTACATCGAGGAAACAATTGTAGATCTCGGGCTGGTCAAGAAGCTGGGACCTAACCACATCGAGATAGCTGAGTGCATCAGAAACGTTGAGCGGACGGGATGCTGGTGGAGAGCCATTGTGGGCCTGCAGAGTTGCCATGCTCGAGTGCAGACTTCGAGGAAAGACGATGAGGATTCAGAAATAAAAAGTTGGGGTATTGGGCGTGAGGGATTTAAGTAGCTTCTGTGCGAGACAAAGGACGACGCTGGAAGACAAAGCGCACGTTGTACAGCGCATTATCATTGCAGTTCAAGTTCAAAGGCGGCGGCGAACCTGCAGCCGATGCATCATGCCGTACCCGAAAAAGGAAGTTACATGATTACATCACTCTTTCCGTAACCGACCTTTTCTTTCCATCAACATGCAGCTCTTTGCTAGTCTCCCTAGTCAGACCTAATATCAATTGGTCATTTTCTTATGTAAGATTTGAGGGGGAAAATGACCTGATATAAGGTCTGATCTTACTTGCGCCCCATTAGCCGTAGGTCCCCGTTCCGGATTAGGAAGGTCCAAAAAGGAAGGAGTTTGTCAGCCTGTTACTGACGCGTCGCACGCATCGCGCCGTAGGGCACTCTCCGTGCTCTGTGTGACCTCTCCCAGTGGCTTTCACTGCTGGATGACCCTTCTGGCCTCTGGGAGCTTACACATCCCACAACACCGCTCAAACACCGTCCATCTGGTATGTGTGCGGGTCAACCCGGCCCGAAGTCCGAGTCCCGGGAGGACGCCCATCAGGATTTGTCGGGCCAATTCGAGGCCTTCTTTCGAAACGAAATTCGAACACAAAGCATGTAGATAAGATATTGAGTACAAAAACACGAAAAGCCATCTGTAGACGCGCATATGCGGTCGTTGATTGTGAAGTATTTGTATCACGTGATGACATGTGACTCCGACAGTATCGGAATCCGGACCTACGGCTAACAGTTGACAAGTAAGACTAGACTAGCTCTTTGCTCTTTGTCATGACTGCTCCTACAGAGAAAATGCACACCTCTCGTTTTCCACCGGTCTCGGTCTCTGGAACCGATAGAAGGTCTAGCAAGTAGAAATACGAGCCTTTGTTCACTAGCAGTGGCAGTGTGGCACGCTCGCAGCAAACAACTCGGCGAACTTTGAATGACGCGTCTCAAAGCGTCGACTGCTCATTCCACAGCGAATATTCACAAAAACGTTTTCTTCGTTGACCACGCTCAGCAATCGAGTGCCCTGGTCTCCGGCTTTGCTCCCAGTGTCTGAATCCTTCAGTCTAGATCTGTCCCCCTCTTTTGCGCTGAGGTTGACAGATAAATTGAACGCTACGCCGCATATTCTTCTGGAGCCGGGACAGATTTAATACTTTTCTGGTATTTTGTGCTGATTCGTGCAGTCTCTGTGTGTTGCCTCCGTGAATATGCGGAAGGCATCTGCGATGCTGCCTTTTTTTGTCGTTACCTCCAGTTCTTCGTCTTAATCCTCTTCGTAGTCTTCTGGTTGCTCCATTCTGGGGACCCACTTTCCTTCGAGGGGGTCGAGGAGTTTTCTTGCCTTTTTGTAGCACTTATGGTGACGTTCGTTTTCTCAGCCCATACCCGCTTCTCCAGTTGGCTCTCCACTTCTTAGGCATTCCCTGAGTCGTCGCGAGGTACTGTGTTATCTCTCCGACTACAATGAGGATCATTGACCGTCGGCCTAGCTCCCATCCGTCCAACACGGCGTCAATTTTTGTCGATTGTGCGTGCCCATATGTCCACTTGCTTTACCCCGTTGCCAACCCATGCCCACAGAGTGCGGATTGGCTCGCCTCCTTTGCTCTTTCACAGACGCTTGCCGTGCCGCTCCAGCTAGCCATGGACCGGACCAATGACCAACAACATGAATCCAAAACTGCTCGTAATTCCTGCCAGTGATCCCTTACTCGTTGCTCATCAAAAAGCTAGTCTAGCTCCGAGTCGGACGCTCCTTCGTTACGGTTGTTCAAACCCCTGCCGCCGCCGCATATGCCCATGGCGAAGGACGGCATCATGTCCCCCGGGCCGATTCCGCAGGGATTCCGAAGGGGAAGAAGAAGGAATTGCTGTCACGCAGCCTGAGGTTTTTGATCATAATTTGACCCGACTGGCCGGAGGAAGACTCGGAGGAGGAGTTTCCTTCTAAGAATCAGATAGTAAGATTCGGACAGTCAAGAACCAACGTCAAAGTTCTGATTCAAGTTCTTCCAGTGATCGCGCAATTCAACTTGAAGGCGAGAAGGCAGTTTATCTCACGGCGTGCACTGCAGGGACTCGTACCACATGTACAGTTCCTTCCACTGTTTGTTTCTTTCTGACGTCCGTCGGCAGTGATAGGTACTTTCTTCAAATTGCGAAATCCACGCTCGGTTTATGACCCTTCTGCTGCCAGTTTCCGCTGCTCCGTAACGGGAATAAGCGTATACCATCTTCCAAGTTTTTCACAGCGCCTCGGGTCTGTCCTCTGTCCGATAGGACCGGGGCTAGATCTGTCGACTCGGAGGAAGATGCAGGGACTCGGAGCGCAGAAGAACAGCTCGAGAGAAGCGAAGAGGCTCGGATTGCCGTCACTGGCCAGCATGGGCCGCCTTGGCCCTTTTACTCCAAACGCACTCCGATCGTCCCGGGCCCGGGAGTCCCAGTCTGTCGACTCTCGAGAACTACGTACGTATGGTTTATTCGACGGCTTGGGCGAAGGCTCAGTGGCAGCGCATCCGACCGGGACGACACGGGGGCTCCGATCAATCACTTTCACGCCTGGACTCATAATACCAGGGGTCCGGCGTGCGTGCCAAAACTTTCGATTACAAGAAACCCACCCACCCTTTCTTTCTTTCTTTCTTTCTTTAATTCCTGTTTGCTGACGTCCGCCGACAGTAATACAGAGTAAGTCAGCAAGTACTTCCTTGCGAAATCCACGGCGGATCCATATTGAGGTGACTCCCCTTCGTGCGCTCCGCCGCTCCATACTCCATAATACAGTATTACGAATGGGGCCATTGATCCTTCATATGGTGATTCGAATTCCTCGTCTCCGATGTGAGCCTTCCCGGAAGTTCATTAATATACTTATGATACGCAGCACTGAAGACTTGGATCCGGGCGCCAAGATGATTTGGCCTGGGGTAAGTTGTTTTGCGTCGCCCAGGCCCTGCAGTGCTGTCCGCCGTGCACCTCTTCGCCAATGATCACGTGATTCGTTCGAGTCGGCGCCGCCACGTACTCGGGTGGATGCAAGTCCTCGTTCATTTTACACTGTACAGCGCTCACGATCAGGTAATTGTTACTTACATATACACTTTCGTGAATCGTCGGACACTCCAACCTTCCGTTCAACGGTTCAACTTTTGACCGGCTGCCAGTAAGATTACTGTCGCCGTGTCATTTCATTCAAGTTTCGTTTCAAGACCGTTCGGCCTTCGGCCTCTACGGCGTCCTTTCTTTTTGGCTTTCTGCTGAGATGCTTAGGTACTCGGGAAATGGTAAGTAACTATATTTTATAATCTAATTCCCTGGCCAGCCGGCGCCGGCGCGGATTTTGATGGACAGTCACCCCATCGGACATCCCGGCTCCCTCTCTGCAGTGCGCGTGAGTCGTGACTGGTGCTGCCTCTCAGCGTTCTGGAAATAACTCAGCTTGACTGATGTCGAGCCTGTACATACACGCTCCTTGAAGGCAAGAGCGCTGGGTACGGATATTATTTATGGGCTCAGCACAGTGGCGGGCACGCGCGCAGAGGCAAGAATAGACAGGCGTCTGGACTCCCACCCAAAAATACGCAGACTGCCTCCCTGCACGTTTGCGCCTTAGTGCGACTCGAGTGTATTTCGAGCGGCGCCTCGCAACAGCGTGACAGATACTATATCTCCCATCAGGTCTGGAAAGTCCCTCGGGGCTGGAATTAATTTTCGTGCTTTCCTCATTAGCTTTTTGACCCGGACTTCTACGGCCTTCATTCCTATAGTAGTCCTCTGTCTCTAAATAAAAATCTAAGAGATTCTGCAAGAGGAAGTGAGCGGGCGTGCTGGCCGAGACATCAAGGTCAGTGATCTCGAGCCCAGTGCTCTTGCTCTGGGCTTTCTCTTGCTCCCGCAGGCCCAAAAAAATTTGAGAGATGATTTATTGTATGTAGAAACGCGCCGCGCTTCCCGCTTGTTTTGCCGGGCAGATGTTTGCACGCAAGGGAGAAGATAGCAGATCAGCGTGGCATTTTCAATCTCCGCTTGAAATGCAACCTCCTCTATTGCTCACTAACACCTGCCCGGAAAAACAAGCGGGAAGTGCGGACACAATTTTACATATGATAAATCATCTCTCAATTTTTGGGGGCCTGCAGGAGCAACAAAAAGCTCAGAAGAAGTGCCTTTAGCTCAAGATCACTCGAGATCACTGACCTTGATGTCTCGGCCAGCACACCCACTCACTTCCTCTCGCGCAATCTCTTAGATTTTTTATTTTGAGATAGAGGACTAGTATAAGAATGAAGGCCGTAAAAGTCCGGGTCGAAAAGCTAGTGAGGAAAGCACAAAAAATGAATTCCAGCCCGCAGGGACTTTCCAGACCAAATGGGACATATAGTATGTCTATCTCATCAAAAACTGGGTAAGTTTAGAGCTTAAATGCGCGCTGCGGCGTGGGATACCTGCTTTCTTTTTGGCCTGTGGGACGGCTCCGCAATTAAAATAAAGGTTTCAATGGAGGTATCCGAGCGTGCGTGAGTGGGAGGGGTATTTGAGTCAAGGTCCAGAATAAACGCTGCGTGCCGGCGGAAGGGATGTATTTCTGGGGCGTTGACGCTGGCCGTCGGAGGTAATTTATTATTGTGGCGCTGACAAATCTGCGACAAAATTAGAGGAGCTAAAAATAGAGTGTGGTATAAGGAGTGTTGTTGGATGTTTGTGGCAGCGACTTGGCGAGTAACACCGTGTCCTTGGCGCAGGGGAATGCACCCGCCAGAAAGCAGGCAACAACATCACTGCTTGCCGTCCTGCTCCTCCTCGCCCCCGCCGCGCCCTCCGCCCCGCCACCGTCACCAGCACCAGCACCCACACCCCCCACCGTGTGCCGCCCCCGTATGCCCCCGGAACCGACGGTATTTGGCGTCGCATCGACTCGTACACCCTTGTCGGATCTACGATATGCGACGTGCGTTTGTTCCAATTTTTTCCATGAGAAATAAATAATTTACCGATATTATGTGTCCAGACTTGCACCGTCGCCCCCACGGCGACGTCCATCAGCGAGGAAGACGCGGCCTTCTCCTCCAGCATCCCCGACGGCTGGATCCACACGCCAGTAGCCACCCCCGGCCGCGTCAAGCTCACCATCGCACTCACCGTCTTCTCGCACTCGCCATTCTCATCATCATCATCCGCTTTCACCTTATGCTCCGCCGCAAGCCGAAACAACCCCGCTCTGACGTCGAGAAGCGGCGACACAAAAATATCAAAACAGAGGCAAGTCCGTCGGAGGGGGGAGGGCGCAAGTGGTACGGAACTATGAGTCGTGCGAGCGCCCGCTGGCGAGAGAACACTCGGTACCTCGCACGCCAGCGCAGAGGCAGGCGCTCGCACCACGGAGCCGCTCAAACGCCGACGACTGCCCGCTCGCCGCGTGCCTCGGTCGAGACGCTTGTTCCGGGGCGCTCGGCATCCCAACGCCACTGCCTCGTCTTCTCGCACGAGATCATCCGCTGCGTCGAGTATCTCCGCCGCAGCGTCGACTTCCACGCTTTCTCTATCTGTGTCCGCTCCCCAGCCCCCACCACCCACCCTTGCGCCCGCCGAACCCCCAGCGTACCCCATTTTACCACCAACACACCGCATGCTAGTAAAGCCCTGCGCGTCTTCTCGAAGGAGAAGACGAATACGACGACGATGGCGAGGTGGAAGAACACCCGCCATACACCCCCAGCGATTTCCCCCCATCAGCACTGCCCTCTACATCCCCGCCGCCGCGAGCGCACCTCGCGACAGACGACAAGGCGCTCCTCGCGCAACTTGCGGCGCGCGCGTCTGCGCCCCCGCCTTTGCCGGCTTTGCCCCCCTTTATAGGCTCCAGAAGCGAAAGCGGAGCGGGGCTGGTGCCCGCTGCGCCAGAGGAGGACGACCTTGAGCTCGAGCTCGACCTGCCGGCATGGGAGGCTTTGCCTGTGCCTTTGCCCCGCTTTAACGCCGCCCTCGTCTTCTTCCTCCCCGTCCCCACCCGCATCCGCGGCCCCCTCTTTCTCCACTTCCACTTCCACTCCCTCATCTCCGTCCTCCTCGCGCCGGCAATCGAGATGCAGAGCGGATGTACCGCCACTGCCGCTGCCGCTGCCGCCTCCCCCCGCTGCGAGGGCGGGCGCGTGGGAGAAGATGGAGCTCGAGCGGGCGTATGCGGTGCGCGACGAGGCGGAGGCGGGGGCGGGCTTCGATTCTGCTTCGCGGCGCCATCGTAATCCGCATCACACCCCGGCTGCGTACGCGTACGCGGATTATGATTACCAGGGCAACACGCACGCGGGTCCGAGTACGCCTCCGCTGAGGTCGGGTGCCGGGGCTAGCGCGCCGCCGTTTGAGGATGGGGATGGGGAAGAGGAAGAGGGCGGATTTGGGTTTGGGTACGGAGAGGCGAGCGCGCCCCCGTTTGAGTTTGATGATGATGATGATGATGGTGATGATGATGGTAAGGGTGATGCCGACGAGGGCGGGGCGGGGGCGGGGGTGAGGGAGTGGAAGCTGACGCAGCAGAGGTAGCGCGGATGCAGCCAGCGAGCACGAGCGGCACGCGCCCGTGGGCCGCGGCGAGGCGCATGATACGGGGTGGTCTTTGTCTCAGCCTGTGCAAGGCGCTGGTTGAGCGAGCAGCGCCGTTGTTCAGGGAGGGCGACTTCGCTTTACCGCCTCCGACCGGACTACGACTCTTTTCTCTCTTTTTTCTACGATGTTTTGAGCTGAAGTCGAAGCTTTTATGATCAATTGTACTACTCTATCACTATCATACAGCATCTTATGGTATCTATCTTTTACCTGAAAGGTTGGCTGGGTCGTCTGTGCAAACTTGCGGATTGAAAGGAGGGATGGAATCAGTCAAAAGAAATGAACGAGCTTTCGTCAGCCTGCCTGCGGGGGAAAATGTGATTCTGATGGAAGTTGGGACGTCTTAGACTGTAGTCTCTTGTAGTACATGTGATCTGGCCTTGAACTCCTCGACAAGACGACAATCTCGACGGCGCGTTCGGAGAGTTTAGAAGCACCGCTCGATACATCATACTAAGACCACCGTGACCGCTGGCTAGTTTGGTGTATGGCTGACAGGATCCGGTGGTAATTGCCCTCGAGGTCGCTGCTATAGGCCTAGGCAAGAGGTCGGAGGATTTGCCCGGTCACCCTGGTTGCTGTGGTAGAGCACCTGACAGGATTTGTGGCGGGACGGAGCCTAACAACCTAACGACCGATAAGCAGCTCGGGGGTACGCTGCCTCCGAGTTCGGAGTTGTCAAGAGTCCAGCCTTCAACTCGAGTCGACGAATACGAATACGCAGGCCCCATGGTACGCAGCCAGGAACACAGCCAGGGGCAGATGTCAGCCTAAAGGTTGCAGGACGTCCGGTGGTTCTAACTTCCAACTTCTCTCAAGTCTTTTGTTTCCGTTCCGAGGATGGATGAATACCATGGTGGATGACGCGCGGATTCGCCGAAGATGGGGGAAACCTCGGTGCGTCGTCTCGGGCAAGTTTGAGCCTGGCCGCGTCTTCGACAATTTGATTAGTCAAAGAAATTAGAATGACCCGCAGGAAAAGCAGCTTGCGACACGAGTCATGGTATCGGCGATCAGGATGATGCTACAACTTAAAGTAAGCCAACAAGTCCCAGGCTGCGCCCACAAACGTCATGCCATGGCCATCCATGATAGAATCTGAAAGCCGCTCGGTAGCGCACACCGACGATCCTTTTCGCACGCCCAGTGGTCTTGGCCCGCTGTTGGCCCCGCGTCTGCGTCTTGGCTACGGAATCGGAATAAAAACGCTTGAATGTGTCAGGCGGGATTAGTCTCGGACGTCAGGCCAAGTCATGCAGCCTGCGCTTCAAGTTGCATTGAGTCGACGTCGCAATGTGTTGATCCATTGGGCGCGGCTGGGGAATGTCGCCTTTCTCCGAATATTCAAGCGAATATAATTTGACGTGGCCCAGACGTGGTTGGTGTAGCTTGGCGCTTGACTAGTGGTAGACAAAGAGAAAGAGTCGGTTCCGATGCAGGCAATCTTCGGGTGCCTAGAATGTCGGCGGTACTTGGTAGCAAAGTCACAGTCCAGGCGCGCTGCCAAAGAAAAGCGACGCAGTCCAGACGGGGTGCGAATCAGTGGTGTACGGAAGGGCTGGAGCAATTCTTCGGTCTAGACACAGCTGGCATGTAGCACAAGATCCCAAAAATTCCGACTCAACAACGCCGGTAGAAATTAGAATTCGACTAAGAACAAGTTCCGATGAGACGAGGTCCAGGGAGATAGGGAATTATGTAAAAAGTCAAGCTGGTATCAGTTTAGGAATCAGCATGGAATGGTCGACTGTGCCGCAACGGCGGAGAGGACGGGAGGAGTCCTGACTCTGAGAAGTTGTTGACTCGGAGACCGGCAGTTGACCGCTTGGCCGCCACGGTCACGTGGCCTGATCCGCCGTTTTTCGGCTCTTCCAGTTCCACTGACACTGCCAAGGATTTACATCAATCCACATCCCTTTACTCCTGCAACCATGTCGATGCTTTGAAAGAACGAAAGGTAAGTCCAACTCTGTCTTCTATAACGCGGCATTCTTATCGTCTTTACGGATTCAGAGACTTCAATGATCCTCCTTCATTCAAGAAGGGTCACCTAGTAGATGGTCATTCGACTCCGGCGTATGTCCTCGCGTAGGTTTGTCTGAACCGCACATTCTCAGAGAATCTTGGGGAAGGAAAACTTGGTGCGGTGACCCCCGGAAACTATCCTAACGTTGTGTCGAAGAATTGGTGTGAACAACCGGCGTTTGGGTGCGTTCTACGGTATGTCTTACTACAGGCTTTCGGTCCAATCTGACACAACATGCAGTGGTTTCGCCGTACCGTTTTCATGCCTTGGCATGGATGGGAACTCCTATCTCATCGCCATGTTCAACCACACGCCAGCGCCGTGAATAGCCCTACTAGTGACGATGCGCGTGAATCTAGACCCAGCGCTTGAGACATCTCTCATGTGGTACCGCTGGCTCTTGGATTGGCTTCATGTAGAGGTTCAGGCTTACGAGCATGAACTGTCAAGACGGGACGGATTGGAGTGAAAGCTGAGTTATTGATACAGGCCTTACATGACTCCGCTGTACCCTAGGATGCTGAGAATAGACTTGCAACCGTTAAACCGACCTCCATGACGAGAGTTTTGTTACAAACCAGACTTGAAATGCAATAGTCACACGCTGTGCAAGGATAAAATCTTACCATATCGCGCGTCCGACGCGTCGGCCGCGGCGAAGGCGACTTGGCCGTGGCGCTTTCCAATCTACGCGTCGTTATCTTTCGCGATAAATCTTCGCGCTAATCATGGCAGATAAGCAATCCTCCTTGAACCGCAACGCCCATGTCAATGAGGTCTCTGCTCGCGTTCGTGTCCCTGGTCTCTCTCCGCCTCGTTCGCGCCCACCCGCACGATGCCCCTGCTGGCCAACTTCCGTTGACCGAATTCGAGGCGTCACCGGAGACTTGGCTGACGAAGTATGGCAAGCAGATTGACCTCTCGTATACCGGGCCGCTGTCCTTCTCGCACCTCCCTTACGCCCGTTGCTTGGAGGACGAGAGCCAAGATTTCGACATCGCTATCCTGGGAATGCCGTTCGATACCGCTGTCTCTTACCGTCCTGGGTGTGTCCCGTCCTGTCCTGATAACATATGCGCAGCAACACTTACGGTTCTCTTAGCGCTCGGTTTGGCCCGTTTGCGATCCGTTCCGGCAGTCGGAGACAATCCGCTCGCGGCTACACGCTCCCCTGGGGACAAAACCCGTACGAAAAAGGTATTGCGAAATTCGCGTCGCTCCCCTGTCGCTGCAAGCGCCCATTCAATTCCTCGCTAGGCATGAAGATCATCGACTGCGGGGACATCCCGGTCAACGCATACGATAACGCGCTCGCGATTGATCAAATGGAAGTTGGGTACTCAACGCTGCTGTCGCGGCCCGCGGTAGCAAACGCTGGAGCACCTCCTCGGATTATCACGTTTGTGCCGTTTCATTTCGTGCGGTATTCAAACTGACTCTTGATTATTTGTCTAGCCTTGGCGGCGACCATACCATCGTGCGTAACTCGGATGCTTCATTGC
This sequence comes from Panellus pusillus, assembly GCA_013387415.1. Classification (NCBI taxonomy): domain Eukaryota; kingdom Fungi; phylum Basidiomycota; class Agaricomycetes; order Agaricales; family Mycenaceae; genus Panellus; species Panellus pusillus. The sequence goes on from QVIE01000447.1 coordinate 28,490, forward strand.
CCTGCTGTGAACTGCCCATCAGGTCCTTTCGATTCTGCGTGCCTTGAACAAAAGATATGGTCAACCCATCAGCGTCATCCATTTTGTGCGTAGCTCCATTTCACAAGCCAATATCCCATCGCTGACCTCTTGCCCAGGATGCTCACTTCGTACGTATTTTTCCTTGTTCCCTCCGTTTTCCTTGAGTCTTACGCGTTTCAGGATACTGGGTATGCTTTGACTGGATTGTCTTCGTGCATTCACTGAACTCCACGACAGGCGCACCACCGGCGCTATCACCGAACAATCGAAAGTCACTCATGGATCTTACTTCTCTCTGGCGCAAGAGGAGGGCTTGATCACGAACACGAGCATCCACGGTGGTATCAGACAGAAGTTCGGGGTATGTATGATTCTCGCCGTCTTCTGCCGCGTCTCATTTTCGAGGCCAGGGCCCAGCGGATCTGGCGAACGACGCATCTGTCGGTTTCCAGGTGATATCCTCCGAGGATATCGATGAATATGGTATCCCCGAGATCGTGCGGCGCATCAGGGAGCGAGTAGGGACTGGGCCGGTATATTTGAGGTTTGTTCTGCGTTCTGGTGCAGTACGCATCTGCTAACGAAGACACTTCCTCTCCAGCCTTGACATCGACGTTATAGGTGAGTTTGACCCATGGTTGATTGACTCGAGACTGGCTCACTGGATGTCGCAGAACCTGGCCTGGCACCCGCAAGTGAGCAAGCTTTGTGGTCATGTCTCTATCGGAACTAAAAGGATCTTGCAGCCGGCACACCTGAAGCTGGGGGCTGGACGACGCGCGAGCTCAAACGCATTCTTCGTGGGCTTGCTGGTCTCAACTTTGTGTCAGTCCCTGTGCTTTTCTTGTTGCTCATCACTATCTTACATGCACAACAGCGGCGCGGATCTGGTAGAAGTCGCTCCGGCGTACGACTTTGCTGATGTGACGGGCATAACTGCAGCCGACTTGATACACGACTTCTTGAACATGTTCTTGTCGGACGGGCCGCCCAAGCCTAGAGACGAGCTTTGAATGGTCTGTCAGAGCCTCAAGAGGGATCACGCAGCCGCGTGGAAAATATTCATCGTTCAAGGGCAATATATAGATGCTATAATGATTATACACTGCATTAACCTATGCGCGGTCGAGAAAGAGTTCAAGTGTGGGGATTTGAGGCTCAAAGGACAGATGAGAGAGTTGAACGTTGAGACGCTGGTCAGTCAGTGTCCAAAGTGGGATAAATTGTAGAAAACAACATCGAACCTGTATAACGCCATGGCGTGGAGACGGTAAGGAAGGTCACGGACTTGTACGGTCTAGGACAAGCGAGACGCCGCGCAGTCAGACGCAACCCTAAGGACTTGGGAGCACTGCCAGTCCTGGAACCGTAGCAATCTGAGGGCACCAGAACTAGACGGCGAAGGTCACCCTGCGCACAACTATCAACTACACGATTCAGAGGCTCACAACCTATGAGGGATATCCGTCGTTCTCCTGCAAGATGCCGGTATCTGTACGATTGCAAATCCCAGTCAACTTAGAAGTTTTAGCGTGCGGCAGCTTTACCGGAAATTTACTACTACAGTCCGAACTTCAAAGTTTCCTCGACAAGGGAATCCTCTCTCCGTCGCATGCGAGTCTCCAACTCCACTTGTCGAAAATCCTCCACAACACACAGGCAAATCTACCCTCGAGTCCACCCACGAACCCTGTAGCCGCTTCGTGCTTTACAATTCAAAACATTGTGGGAGCATGCTTTTTCCGTGTCTCTGTCTTCTGTTCAATCTTGATAGTGCCTGCGAGGCTGTCTTTTTTCGTATTTTTGTCCAACGGGGGCAGAGGCCTCAACCACCCCTTTTGTGCCGAAGTTTCAGAGTCGCCTCACTTTTTCGGCCGTAGGTCTTGCCTCAGTTCCCTGGACGCGGCAGCGTGTCAATGGCTGCGTTGAGTACAATACAGGGCAGCAGTATCGCACGGATGGTGTCTGGAGAAGATCAGAAGCTGTTCGCAGTGACGGTCGATCCGAGTTGAGGATATTATACTGTCTGGACTGCCCTTTACATCATCTATCCTCTCAGGACTTGTGAGTTTCTTGCCCGGGTCATTGTTCGATGGAGATGATCATCCAGAGATAGATGCTTCCGGATGATGCGATGACAGTTTCATATATCTCGCTACGAACTATGATACAGGGATTCCGTGCAGACGTCGGTGCCCCAGCCCGGCAGTGCGTCGCGTTGTGCTTTAAGCCTCCAGCACCCGAAAGCTGGTCTTTAGGGATTGCCTTCATTCCCAATGTCAGAGTAAGTTCAGTATTTGGTATCCTTTCAGATGCTTCATGCAGATCCATTCTCAGACCAATTCTCCTGTTTTTCTTCATTCCTGTACTCGTCCTGCGTTCAGCTTGCAGCCCCGTTTTGAATCCTAGGACATTCGACTCCAGCAATTCCACAAACGGAACATCCGCGGGGCCCATAGACGTCGAACCTCTGGCACAAAGTTCTTCCGCGGGGCCCATAGATGTCGAACTCAGCCACAGAGTTCCTCCGCGATGACCTCTGGAATTCTTCACCCTTTGTCTATAGACACCGGGTTCGATAAACCCATCCCGCTCACAGCAACAAGTTCACTTTCTGGTAGTGTTAATGCGTCTTCTCCAACTTTCTCTCTCTGAACACCGGGTCTGAAACCTGTCCGAACCCAGTTCCTGCCCTTTCCAGTACCATCACAGCGTCATTCCGTCCAATCACTCCGAGTCCTTCCACGGTTTCGGCCTCGAAAACCCCTCAAATCTTCGATCCAGTCTCAAGTTCAAGCTCAGTCTCAAGTTCATCGGCTGCGAATGCCGCTTCGACAACTGTCGGTCCCACGGGCGTCTCTCAAACGGGACCAGCAGCGCAAGGAGCCCCGCCGCCGGCTGCGTGAGCAATGTTCAGTGCCCTTTAGTTTCCTCTTGACGACGTCCATACAACAGAGCCATAACTCCCGCTCCTCCAGCTGGGCCGATTCAATCAAACGGCGCACCATCTGCACAGACGGCGATCCAAGGGTGCGCTTCAGTGCGAGTTAATACAGCCATCAAGCTTATCATATTGACCATTACTAGGAGTGCTGTAGACGGAACGGGCGGGGTGAAGGAAACACTATCGCCGATCACCACCATTTTCACAACATCCGCCATTTCGTTCTTCACAACGAACGGGCATCTCACCTACACTGAGGTTCCCGTTCTGACCACCGCGGTCAGTATGGTTCCCGTTCCCGCCCCAACGGAAACTGCCCAGAGCACAGCAAAGCAGTGGGTGATTTCTTTACTTGTTCCCTTCCTGTGCTCAGCACGCTGCTAGATCGAAACACGATCTAAGCACCAGCGCGAAGGTGGGCATAGCGGTAGTGGGGGTCACCAGCGTCCTTTTGCTCGCGCTTGCATGCATCATCTTCACACGTCGGAGGTTGCGGAGTCGAGCCTTCCTACGATTGGGCGAACAATTCTAGTTTCTGTTCTATGTATTCTTTTCAGCCAGAGCAAATGCAAATACAATTTTTATTCCACGGGAATATTTCGTTTCGATTAGTGAATGAGCGATCTATAGGGGTGGAGTAGCAGAACAATGGTGCAGTAAGGACGGAGAGATAAAAGTCGCTGAGGGCGCAAAGCAATAAGAATACGTAGTGTGCCCGCCCATGCCATCACAAACGTTGGAGTGTATATTGACAGAAAGACCCAAAAAGAACGTGTGTGTCTGCGATGGAACGTAAAACGACGATAAGATAATGGTGAGTTCGGTCAGGTGCATAGGATAAAGAGAAATGCGTATGCATACAGAAACGTCTTGCTTCGAGAGAAAAAAGACTGACGAGAAGCACACGGCAACTCATGTTGGCTGACTTGGTTGACGCGGTGAGAGAAAGGCGAAGACCTTCTCCGCGTTCAGGTCCTTGTATAGCTTCTTCAGCTTTTTGCTCTTCATCCGTTCCATCCCTCCATTTGATAACCCAGCCGCCTGGAGCGCGCTGTCCGAAAGCAGTCCACCATTTTCGCCCGACGACGTACTCTGCGCGCCAACCGACATGGCCGATTCCTTTGATTTGAGCGAAGGGGACAAGGCGTTGGACGGAGATGGCGTCAACAGACCACCGCTCGACGACCCAGATAGCGTCCCGGAGTTGGACATACTCATCGTCTTCGTAAGACTCGACTTGGACGAGAACGATGACGGCGGTGGCCCCGGTGATTTCTGACGCAGAAACTGCCTTGGAGTTTTCCGGAACGTCAGCCCTGCACCTGTGCGGCCGCGTCGTTGCGAAGGGCTCGGCGAGTCACCGCCGGCTTCGGTCGCAGACGGCTCGAGGTCTTGCGACACGGTCCGCATCGACGGGCGCCCCGACGGTGTTGACGTTTTTCGGAACACAGCGAGACGATAACGGTCGACGACGCCCCGTGCAAATAGGCTCGTACCCTTGGCGCCATTGCGGTCCTCCCCGTCCACCGCGTCAATCAAGTCCCAGTCGTCGTCGTCGTCCTCCTCCTCCTCGTCCTCCTCCTTCTCCGTCTCCTCGTCCAGGTGCCGATCCAGCGCGGGCACACCCGACTTCTCCCGCCGCGGTCGCGCAGAGCGCCCGTTTTTGCTTGCTTTGAGGACTTCGGGCGCAAGCACCGCCACCTGTTTCTCCGGAACTGGTGGCGGCGGCTGATCCTTACTCCGCCGTGGCTTCGGCTCCTCGCGTGCAGGGGGTACGGTCGCAGGCGCGGGCGCAGGTGCAGCCTCCGCGGCCTCGGGTTGCTTCTCCGCACGGGGTTCCTCCCGGATCGGCTCCTCCACCTTCGCCGGCAAGTCCGGCACGGACTCCGCAGGCACCACGGGGCGCGCTTCTGGCGTCTTCGGCTCCGCGATCTCGCCCTCGCCTCCCGCATCGTCCTCCACGGATGCCTTGGGCGTCTCCGGCTCCAGCTTGACATCGAGGTTCTTCAAAATATCGCCCTCCTCATCCTCGCTCTCTTCGCTTGCATCGCTCTCCTCCTCCTCCTCTTCCTCATCCTCGTCATCCATGAGCACCGAATGCCGGCCCTTGAACGAATACCCGTCGAACACGTCGACAGTATTGTCCTGCGCATCCGCTGCGTTTGCTGGCGGGTGTATCGACGAGCTGCGCGACTGTGACGGAGTCGTGTTGGACTCCTCGCCATCCGTGCGTTCCGCGTCCGTCTGCGGCTCCTGGTCCGTGTCCATCGCGTCATCGTTCGCATCGTCCAGCACGGGCTCCATGTCGAGGAACGTGTCGTCAAAGTTCTGCGTGTCGCTTGCATTTGACGGGTCGATCGGCGGGATGTACGGCGCTGCAAAAAATTGGGTTACTTTCGATCAAATGTTGAGTGAGCAGGCGACGTACGTATATACCGCTTGTAATACACATGCGACCAGTCGATCATGGAAAAGTATGGATGCCGTTTTATGCGCGGCTCGCATATCCTAAGTGCGGGATTCCGTTGCAAAAGCTGCAAAGCATCAGCGGGTCGTCCAAGCGAAGGATTGGCGCACTCACTCCACGAATCAGACTCTTCGTGTCCTGGTCGATCGCACGATCATCTGGGAATTGCAGCTCATCCTGCAGCACCCGAACGTACATGTCCGAATGATTGTTGGCCCAGAATGGCGTCTGCATTACCCGTCAGCACATGTGCATCCCTGACATCGGTAAAAAAAAACAGCGAAACTCACAATTCCAGTCAACATCTCGTACAACATCGTCCCAAAACTCCACCAGTCGACCTCGTAGCTGTAAGCCAGACCCTGGATGACCTCGGGCGCAAGATATTCCGCCGTCCCGCAGAACGTCGTCGTCGTGTCCGCTACCCCGCCGACAGGCGGCCCAGGCCAACCCGCGGCAAGCTCGCCCGCCTTGTCTGCTTTCATCCACGGCGGCGTCGCAGGCACCGTGCTCCATTCGCACTGAAAAATTCGCCGCGCGGCGACGAAGGCGCCGTCACCGCCGCCGTGCGCCTCGGAAACTCCTTCGACAGCCCAAAGTCCGTGAGGACGATATGCCCGTCGCCGCCGATGAGGATGTTCTCCGGCTTGAGGTCGCGGTAGATGACGCCCGCGGCGTGCAGGCCCTCGACGCCCTCGACGATCTCCGCCGCGTAGAAGCGCGCGCGGTCCCGCCCGAGGCGGCCCCACCGTGCGAGCTGCGTCGCGAGATCGCCGCCCGGGTGGAAGTCCATCACGAGGAACAGATTTTCCTTGTCGTGGAAGCTCCACCAGAGCTTGACGACGAAGGGATCCGTGCTCTCCGCGGCCATGCGCTTGAGCACGGCCTGCTCGGTGAGCGTGTGCTGCAGCTCCTGGTGCGCGAGGACGTGCCGCTTCGTGATCGCCTTGAGCGCATAGAGGTCCGACGTCGTCTTGTGCTTGACGAGGAGGACCTTGCCTGCGCAACCCTTGCCGAGCACGCGCATCATCTCGAAGTCATCGATGACGACCTTGCGGGTGCTCTTGCGGGGGCCGACGGAGATAGCGCGGAGTTTCTTTTTTGACGCGCGCTTCTTCGGTCTGCGGCCGGTGGCAGAGACAGACGAGTCGTCGGTCTCGCCGGCCTGCGAGGACGTCTGCTCCTCCTGGTCGGTCTGCTCGTCCTGGTTGTTGAACACACGCGGGATCCTAGACGACTTGTCCGGGTCCGCGGACTGCGAACGGGGGATGCGAGCGGTGGCGCCATCGGGAGGGGGAGCCGAGGACGCTTCCGCGGCCTCCCCCTCAGCGGCCGGAGCAGGCGCAGGCGCGGCAGCGACTGGCTCAGGCGCATGAGAGGCCGCCGGGACATCTTGCACGACCGGCTCGACGGCGACGTTCTCCTTGTTTCGTGTGCCGCCCCCGGTGTGCGACGCCAGATCGCTGCGGACGCGCTTGATGGCGCGCTCGATCCGCACGCTCTCGAGATCGTCCGTGCGAACGCGCACGAAACGCTTCCATGCGCGTGCCTGGCGCATCGCAGGGGTGTTGCTGATCGTGGTGAGATATGCCGCGAGGCTCGAGACGGGTGGGGGTGTCGTAGCATCCAGGAACGGATCGCTGTTGGGGTCCGCGAGCGGCAACGGGGATGAGAGCGGAGTCGTCCTGCGCGCTGTGCGGTTGGTGTTGGGCGACGCCAGGCGCGAAAGAGTGTTGAGGAAGGTGGACTTTGTCTTGCGCTGCTGCTTCTGCTGTGATTCGCTGTCGATGGGAAAGTCAGGGAGAGAGACTGTGGGATACGTCTCGCGCAGCTTGCGATCCAAATCGGCGAGCTCGTGACGGTACGGGTGAGGGTGAGATTGTGTGTGGGCGCTTGCAGAAAAAAATGAGCGTTCACACCGACTGGATGAGAAAGAACAGACTCTTTATGTACAGACTGTAGGAACGCGGGTCGTCTGGGTTCTCGGCGACACTGACGCTCCAGGGGCCGTCCTGGGGATTTATCCTAACCGGGGGACGGCGGGCAGCTGTGGCCAAGTCCATTGTGTTTGGGTCTGTGGGGACGTCGATGTCGACAAAGACAAAGTCGGCGACGGGGGGCCTTGTTGTCCGGAGCTTGCGTCTCGGGTCTGTAACAGTGCTGAACTTGGTGGCACTGGGATTGGGCAGGCTGGCTTGCATGCCAAACTTGTAAAAGCCACGAGGATGTGTGCAGTCCCGCTGCCTCGAGGCAGAATACTCACGGGTTCCAGCGCTGGTCACCGACTGGCCTGTGTCCTAGGCAGTTCCGAGGCGTACAAAAGGTGTTAGAAAGGTGTGTAAAGCAAGTGGTGGTGGTAGAAGCACAATTATTCCTTGTTTTGCACATTCCGTCTTCCATGCACACGAGTGGCTCAACCATATGACTCTTATTGTTGTATTTCTCGACACTACCCTTCACAACCCTCTCTGCCTACGATATTCTCCGTGGTCCAGTAAAAGTCCACGAAATATCCAGCATTGCTTCCGAAGCGAGGCGAAAGGGTCCAGGGTTTGTACATATTGCACTGCGGTGCCCATCCACACGAAAAAGTCCGATCCTGCGGATAAGGCACCTCTTTCTCGTGTGCTGGGACCAAAAGCACTCAACACCGCCCGCCGCCACAGCGGCCATCCGTCCATCGTTGCACGACACGGTTTCGTCTCCGTCCGTGCGAAATCATATGCCAGCGGTCTTCCCGCTGTTCATAAGCACTAGTTCAGAATCCAGATACATACCTGAAATTACGGAGCCCCGATGGCGCACGGTGGGAAAGTAAAGGGGCATTAAACGTCCCCTTAGATCCGGGCTGTCTATGGCAGTGGCTGGCTGATGCAGAAAGAGAGCGCTGTCCATCGCGATGAACGTGGAACTGAAGGAAGGCAGGGTGTCGCCGGTGCAAGGTCATCCGAACGCAAGCGTCTTCGTTCAACATCGCCTGACAGAGATCAAGGTCGTAACGAGAGCACAGAATATAAATGCAGGACCGGAGCTTGGGTAATTACAAAGGGAACGTCTGAAACCAGAACTTTCATAAGAGAGGCGGGGTATCGAAAGTTGCGTAAATTTGAAGGCACGGGGCACAGCGGGTAGCATAAGTGCGATTTCCGAGAACAGCAACCAACAGATGGTATTGGGAACTCGCGGGACCGATGCCTCCGTTCGACAGCACGCGATTGTGCCCAGCAGCAGCCAGCAGCTCCTGGAAATTGAATCTGAGGAACAGCTTGAAAGAATGCGGCAGCGAGCCGAATCATGATAACGGATCAATTGAGTGGCGAGCTCTCAACTTCGTTCGGATGTTGGAAGATAACTCTAATGGATTGTGGCCTGAATTTGTTTGAGAACGCTGAGTAAACTCAGAACTTAGAACAAGCTCGTGAAGCAGAAAGATGCTTCCGGCCAATATCGAGGCGGCCGTGACGGGCGATCTCGAATTTTGGCGTCAATCAACTCCTCGATATCCTTGCGCCGGTCAAAGAGCTCTCTGCTTCATTCCTTACATATTGTAGACATGCCAACTCTACCGCTCGAACTGGAGCGCGAAATCTTCAAAGTGGCTCTCAAACAGAGTGGAAATGATGCTTCTGTGAAACTGACTCTCTGTCTGGTCTGCCGACGTGTGCAACACTGGTCGGTCTACATCTTCGAAGAAATAACCCGGGGCGCTAAATTTCGTACAGGGTTGAACTCCTTTTCTTCCGGAAGATTGATCTCATGTCGGAAGGGAGACGCCGACGACTTTCTGCGGCTCGTCGTGATGAAGCCTCCGGGCTTTTTCACCGACTTGGTCAAAGAACTCTGGATCGGTTACTGGGTACCAAACTCTCGAGTCATCGAAATACTATCTACTTGCAAAGGCGTACAGCGATTCGCATGCTATGTCGAACACAATACGACGCCCCAGCTTCCTCTTCACCTCGTCCGCCAGCTGCCCCTCAATCGGCTTTGGATTGAGCACGACCATTTTTCGGGCGTCGCAGAGCTCCCTGCACCTGCGCTTTTTCCCGTCGCTCACCCATCTATATCTGGTCTTTTGGGACAGGCGTCCCCTGCTCGACGCAGCGGTTCTGATTCAGCACCTCCAACAGCTCCCCCGCCTCACGCACCTCGCTCTGCATTTACCGCCTCCCGTCCAGCTCTCACAAAAGCGATCTGCGCCGCCCTCCCGGACCTCTTGTTCCTCGCCGCCCCCCGCCCCTACTTTTCAAGTGAATCGTATCAGCCTTTGTTAGACACGCGGATACATGGGATCTTGGACGGCTATAGGGAAGAAGACCAGAGAGATCTGGGGGATTGCAACCGCATCTGGGCGTACGCTGATAATGTCGCTAAAGGACGATTATCGGTCGCTGATGCAAAAATTGAAAGATCGGGCACCACGATCTCACCTAGCGTTTTGAAATTGATCTCTTGATGGAGGCAGAGGCAGACGAATTTCTGCAACTCGTTCTCATTCCAGAAGTACTAGCGCGCGCTTTTGGAATCGTTGGCTAAGACGGCTAGAGACCTGGGGGATCATCATGGATTAAGGCCTGGATTTCTATGAGGACGCGGGTAAACTCAGGACTCAGAACAAGCTCGTTTGCCTGCGATTTATGTAGTGAATCAGCGATTTCGGTGCGGTTTGAATTTCAATGGACCAGGCCCGATGCACGATGATGTCCGACGGGTCGGTAGAGTCCCATCTCAATCCTGCTGGCTCTGTCTCTTGGATTTTCGCACCTTGAGAGATAAATGATCTGTCAAAAATCAAGGACGCGGACGCCCGGAGGCGACATCGAAGAGGTGGAAAGCAGGAAAGATGTTTCGGAAATTTCCATCCAACTTTGAGGTACGGTACAACTTGAGCGGACAGGGGAACACCGTCGATACATACATGATCCTTTCTAACATCCATGTAGTCATTGCTTCCATGGCTCAGTTGGTTAGAGTACGAGTCTCATATTATGAGGAATGCTGAGCATTCTTTAATCTCGGGGTCGTGAGTTCGAGCCTCACTGGGAGCACATTTTTGCTTTTGTCATGGCTCTTTCCTTGTGCTCGCGATCAAAGGTACTCGCCGCTGGACTTCGTGAATTTAATTGAGACGTTACAACCATGGACATTTGTTGGATTCAGCCAGATGCAGCTGTTTGATTGTGGTAATACTAAGTAAACTGTGCCGCCGTGTGACTGTGGGTTGGGCAGCGTCCTATCAGGACCCCAGTAACCTCCCCTCCACCAGCAGACAAAATAGAGAGCGGTGTAACAACTTGAATACCAGTCAACACACGAACATGAACCGTGCATAAATACCTAAGAAACTGCATTTTGTTTCTAAGCATACATATTCGTGTCCTCCGTGGTGTCTAAGTCTTCCATCATCATGAAACGAGCTGCAGCCACCCTGAGCTCGTGCCAACCGGCGCAGTGCTGTTGCTACCGTCGCCGGCCGCTCGACTCACCGTGCGCCAACTTCCAAGTTTGCAATCGAGTCCAGTTCGTCGAAGAACACGACACAAGGCGCCTTGTCGGAGACGCCACGCACGCTGGCCTCCGACTCATCGTGAGCAGTTCCCGTGGGGCCCTGTGGTCATGGAAGTCAGCGCCGGACAAGAAGGGCTTGAGATGACTTGAAAGCAGCATACTACCCTGAGGCTTGATGGAGATGAAGTTGGCACGTTGCACTCGTTGGCGATGGGCTTTACCTGTAGGAGGACCGTAGAACAGAACACATTTTGAGGGCGACAGGCCGTGCTTGAGGACCTCGGCTTGTCGGGGTGCGCCACGGGCCACGGGGTACTGCACGGTCCCCTGCAGCTGCTGCTTCAAGCTTGGTCTTCCCGCGGGGACCTCCGCAACCGTCCACGGAGCGCCGAGGCCCGGAAAATGGACGTGCCCGGCGCGAACCGGAAATTGTCGATAGTGACGCCGAGCGAGTCGAGCACCTCCGCGTCAGTGCTTTCCTGAGGTCCATCTTTACCCGAATCTGCCGCATGGCGGCTTCTGAGCACAGGGAAGCCACGGCGGTCTGCTACAGGCCAAGGTCTTCCGTCGGTGTGTAGCAGCCACAAGACGAGGTTTGAGTGCGCCTTGAAGCTTCTGGGAAGAGGGCACCGGTGTGGGTTCGCCACATAAAGATTTTTTATGACCGCACTAATCAAAGTGGAATCAACTGTAGAAAACAGCGTTAGTCATCGA
>QVIE01000445.1:0-23200 GCA_013387415.1 Panellus pusillus
AATTCGAACTGAACTCTCAAAGGCCGTTCGATCCTTTTGAGTGCTTCGTCGAATTTCTTTCCTTGAACCACTGAAGTATCCTTCATGGCTGCGATTCACACAGCGAACGAGTCGAAACGATCGTCTATCTCCGCCTTCATCCTGGAATTAACCGTATTCCCTGTAGGAATAACCGGAACTTCAAGGTTCGGTGCAAGAGAAGCTCGCAACGATTCCTTCCATCAAGCAGGTACATGGCACTTCGCCCTGACCAATTGTCCGAATAAAAATCAGCTATTTGGAACACTTGTTGGTACGGAAGCTTGTCGCCTCGTCGATTTCCAAGAGCTACTCCGGCATTCCCAGCGGCAACACCACCAGCGCCCGGAGGTTGCAACATAGCAACTATAGCTTGTTGGTTCATAGCGGCCTCAACCGCGTTCGCAAAGCCTGGTTCAAGCACAGAAAGGATCATCTCTACCAATGTTTATTGGTAACGAGAGCCGACCCTTCAATAATTTCCAGCCTCATTGACGAAAGCAATACGGAATCGTCGTAATTTCCCGAGTTCGGCGCGGGTAATTACTCCATTCTCATTGCATATTTCTTGAGACGGGCTAGAGATCCCTGATCCATATCCTCGACTTCGGGATATAGTTGAAGGATTTCCTTCTTCCAATTTTCGAACGTTCCCGCAGCGGGGTACGATGGAAGTAACATCCATTGTTCACGGATGTTGAAATGATCGAGGTAATCAAGCAGCAATTGCTTCTGCTTGTCCTCATCAACGACTCCTCCACTCTTGAAGACCGTCTCGCAGTTTCTAAGGAAATTCCTCAGACTGCCAGTGGACTCTCCATCGAATTTCGGACGGTTCTGGTCGTAAGACGCAGGTATTTTAAAAGATGACATTTTGGTACGGGGTGTTCGGTTGAATTGAATTGTCTTGAGGGTCTCGGGATGTTTGACCGAGCGAAAGGTGTAGTAACTGATTCGGAAGGACCTGGTGTAGGTTCCAACGGAGTCAAAGAACTCGAAGACGTAGTAGTCCTTCTAATTCTGTGGTGTTCGAGCGGCGGAACCAAAGTTTCCTTGGCTCTAAGCGATGTTCTGGTCTGTCGACCTGAAGTAACTGGTGCGGTAGGTCGTAGTCTACCTGCGCTTAACTGTCCCTCTGTTCTTAAGAGTACAGGGAAGTCACCAGAATTTTTGTTTTGTATCGCCTTCTCCTTGTCTTTAGGAGGAATAGCGAAACTGGTTTGGTAGGGGTGTCCGAGTAAAACTCAGACGTACAACAACACGAAAACTCGATTTATAGCTCTGAAAGAGACTCTAACCCTCCCTCGCGGTGGGCTCCAGGTGATGAGTCTGCGCGAAACCTATAGAAGAAACTATTCACAATGATTCCGTTCAGAAAGTCGATCGGAACAGTATAAAACTGTACTGATTTAACTCTCCACACGAGCTCGTAGCGAGTGATTCCCTCAGTAGATGCCGCCGAGTATAAGTCCCTAGTACAGGGCCTCGAAGAGGTTGTAGGGAAGGCTATTATCTCAGAAGAGCGTTCAAAAGAGTAGTGTTGCGAATAATACCCTTGGAATGACCAAGTAATACGATTCTAAAGCTTTTGTATTCGATTTAGAGCTTCTCAGCTGTATTCCACACAAATGTACGATAGATAGACCGGAGCAAACGGCTCAACAGCAATTTATAAGACTGATAGTCTTGGGAATGCGATCCAAATCAAGCTTCCAACACAAAACACGCTCGGAATGGTATAACGACGTCTAAATTCGACGCGACCGATACAACACGGATTTGTACGCTTTGTTCCCGAGTGCCGTTCGATAGGAATCCCTAAGATTCGTTTATTCCAAGCTCAATCTCACAATTTCCAACAATAGCAAGTAAAAGTTTTGATATTCACTATTCAACTGATAGTAGAACGTCGAAACCCAAAAATACTCTTATTCCGAATCGTAGCGTTTTTATGGCTACTAGCTCACGGAATGGCTCAGTTCTCTCCCAAAGGATCGATCTGCAACCAAGGTATTCGCTACCCAAGTATTCTCTGTCGATTTCGAGATATTCTACACTACTTATACATGTTCGGAATAATATTTAGCAACATAGGAGCAATAGCTATTATTAAAAGTCCGCCAAGCCGCTCTGGAATTCGGTATGTAGTCGTTCCGATTGGTTGTTGAGGCGGTCACGCCATTATTATGTGCTTGAGGTGAAATTCCAACGCCCGGTCAACGAAACTCCGACACTAGGGGTGTCTTGGCTTGTTGAACCCTCCGATGGAATGTCGATTTCCTTGGTTTGTAGGCCTCTCCCGTAAGCTAAAAGGCTAGTACTGTGTTGTACGAGTCCGTAGCAACAGGGAGATACCCATATTGTGTAGGTTCCGAGGTTGAACCACGAAGATATGCTCCGGAAGGTCGGCCGTGATTAGACTTCCAGACTCGAGTCTAGTGATCTGATCATGATTCCCTTCGGAATAGACATCGGAACACAGCGGAAGCCATGCCGATCGTATTCGTTGTGTTTCTAATAACGTAGGTGCCCAGGTAGAATGCATGTCTGGTTGGAACCAGCCTGTAGAGTGTCCTTCCAAAGGATCCGACTCTTGGAAGCTGTAATTCCCATGGGTATAATAGACTAGCACATCTCCTACATGTTTCGGAGCGAGGCAGGCAACCATATCCGGGGCTTATTCCTTCAACAGTCCGTTACTCAGCGCATCACGGTCCAACTAGCTGCCTCTGGGCTCAGCACTAGTCCTTATTCCGAGTATGATTCGCATGGGAATGGGTTCGGGAATCGCGAAAAATAGCGTTTTCTCCCTATGGTCATTTTCCTAGCTTATCAGCGTATACGGTCCCGAGAAGCGCGCTGTCATGAATACCAGCCATCCTGAGACCAAGGTTGGACTACTCGATCTTGAGATTAACAATCTCGCCAAGGTGCGGTCCCGCGTCTCTGAACTCTCTCAAGGAATGACATAGTCCGACAGATACTGTATACTGTTACATTCGTGCTCTCTGTCGTGCTCGTGGCGTTGAATGGCTTCCGGCGGACCCGCGTACATCTACATCGTCCGCTTTTTGATTCTTTTCTCGTCAATCATACCCATTAGGTGTGACCTATCCTGACCACCATTCCTGCTCTAAGTTAATCGACCATCCAGTCTCCGAGCGAACCTCGACATGGGCAAGACGGTATATGCCCACAGATTATGACTGACCACGAGATTCCCGAGATAATCGTTCGCTCGAGCACCCTTCCAGAGGAACTCGGACGAATTGAGTCTCTACTAAGCGATAAGAACTGGCACCCTGACGCAGAATGGCGAGGGTCCCAGTTGTTGTTTTCTTCTCGATGACGTACACGCCGTTGCCATTCGAGAAGGCGAGCCGAGGGAGGGGGGACGGGGATGTTTTCGTGCACCTGGCGGATGATGCTGTGGAGGGGGGGGTGCATACGGAGCGTCTCGCGGATGACCGAGTCGAGGACGGGGAGCGTGCGCAGGTCTTCGTAGCACTGGGGCGGCAGGTGCCGTCGGGGTTGCCGAAGTGCGAGAATTGTTCTCTGTTGTTCTGCGTAGAGGGGCGTCTCCGAATGCGTTCGAGCTGGCAGGTATGTGATCATCTGTCACGAAACAAAGCTGACTCCTGAGTCTTGTGCGGTAGATTGGAGCTCGCTCGCGTGCCAGCCGTACAGCCCATGTGTAGTCCGCGCGTGCAGCCGATTCTCGCTCTACCTCGCAAAATGGCGCCATGTGAGACGTGTACTTTTGGGGGCGACTGCCAGCGGGGCATCGTCCTCAAGCTCACGATGATGTTTGTCCCGCCGATAAGCTGTTCTCGTAGTCAATTTCCATCGTCGTTCTCAGATGACAATACGGGCGGATTTTCGGTTCCACATGCAGCTGTCCCGGATGTGGTGCAATCTCCGTTCCGAACTCCACGCGGATGGGCACGAGGGCGGCGGGGTACAACATGAAGCCATCTCTTGGCGGCGGCTACCACAAATCAATCACCTAGTCGACTGTTATCTTTGAAACTCTTCCAGTCGCACTCACCGGCCCAGCCCCACCACCACTCTCAATACCCCCCTCCCCGACACTGACATTGATGCACCCTGCGGCTGATGCTAGTGCTACCTACGGCCGTGGACCGACTCTTGTCTGCAAACTGGGCGGGCCTCACCTCATCATCCACATCGGCAGAACTATGTCCCTCATGCGAGGGCTAAGCGAAACAACCGTCGTGAAGGCATTATCGGTCTTGATGGCAATATTCACGGGATTATTCGGTGTGTTTGAAAGATATAAGCACCGGCCTCTTTTAACCATATGCCGCAGCCCTCAGTTTCGAGGTGTTCTGTCCTAGCTCCCCGCTCTTTGTGCAGCCACCATGGCAGGTAGGTGTTCACCCCATCGATCCCTTCCTACCCTTCGAACGCACGACGAAGATCCGACCCTGGAACTTCGTCGTCGCCCCTTCTTTTAAATCTTCTTTGCGCCGAAGGATCCCACCATGGAACCGTAGGCTGCCCGTTATATCAGGAGATCCGACCTTGGAACTCTTCATTTCATCTTTTTCTGTGGCCCTATGTTGCATTAACATTGCTGGTGTTAATGGTTGTAAATGTTGTAGATCTGGTACGCGGCATCCTGCGCTCGGGCAGAGAGTTCGGAGCATACCTGTCCTCTCGGGGCAGTGCTGCCGTGTCCACCGACAGTGATCCCTTCGCTCCCGTCCCCGACACCATCGCTGTACAGCCCATTTTCGACGTCGAGAAATCTCTGCACCAGCCATTTGAGCAAGGGGAGCACCCGAAGCTTCCGGCTTGGAGGAACCCGTCTCTCCCTGATCCCATCCTTTCTGCACCATCTTCGCCGGGCTCATCACGCATTCCTACACCGCCTCCACTGTCATTCTATCGCCACCGCAAAGCTGCATGCCGCAGCTCACACCTCTCATCTGTTGGCCCTCCTCTCTGTGAACTCACGGCCACCGCGCCGTCTCTGCTGGTGCCCCCTGTTGCTCCCTCCCCGTTAGTGCCTCCGGCTGCACCCCCGGCGTCCCACTCTTCTTCCGGCTCCACCTCAGCACCTGCACCAGCCTTTGCTGCCGTAGTTCCACTCCTATCGTTGGCCATCTCGCTGTCCTCTCTCGCAGCAGCAGCTTTGGCCGCCTTCTCATTTCCAGCTGCCACCGCTGCTGCCACCGTTGCCGCCACCGCCACCGCTGCTGCAGCTGCTTCCACCGCAGCTGCCGCCACTGCTGCCGTCACTGCCACTGCCACTGCCGCTGCCGCTGCCGCCGCCTTACCGATTCCATCGAAGCAATCCTCTAAGGAGGGCTCGAAGAAACGTAAGCGCAAGAAGCGAGTTGTGCAACTCGATGCGGCTGCTGCCGCTGGCAAGGCACCACCGGTAAAGGCTGTGGCACGTGCGCATCGCAAGCGCGCTCTTGAGCAGCCTCTCCTTGTAGGTCCAGACACGGCTACCTTCGCGCATTCCAAACCCGCATGGATCGGCGCCGGTCGTGCTCAACTCGGGCGCACGGTTGTGGACAAGGGCCGACGGATCTTCAAGGAGCATGCCGTCACGGAGGGGATTGGCGGGCGTGCGTACACACGGGATGAGATCTTCAGTCTCATTCAAGACGGTCGACTTCAATTATTCAATTGGTCTGGAGAGTATGTTACTTTATTACTTGATTTTACTGGCTCTAACTTCTTTTCAGACGTGCTGTGCCCATTGTCGATTCCCAGAAGCGCGTTTTCGGTGTCTTGGGGGTATGCCCCGAGACGTCGTCGGATGGAAATCGCTTACAGATCGGGCCGCAGCCTTGATGGAGGCGGGGGTCTCCAACGGCTCCTTTAGCCCGGACCAGGTCCAACATCGAAGGGCGCAGGTTCCCTACCCGTCGCTCTCTTGCGGTGTGTCTTTTGGCGGTGGTCAAGGTGTAAGTCGCAGTCATTTATTAGTCTCCTCTGTCACTGATACCTTAGCACTAGCGGCCCAAGGAACTTCATCACAATGACGCCAACACGGAGCTCATTAACAGCTTCCTCGCTGAGGAATGTTTCCAACGTCTGTCAAAGTTTGCTAATTGTAAGTACGATAGACCTTTCCATGAACACTGCTGATATTTTCCACAGCTGTTTTCCTCCTCTTCGCCCCCGTCCTTTTTTCGTACTATCAAGCCAAGATGGTGGCTCTCCGAGCCTGGTCCGCATTGCGTGAAACAGGCCCCTTCAAATGGACCTTCGCCGAAACCGTATTCGCGGCTTGTACGTTCAACTTCGGTCCTCAAGCTATCACCGTCCCTCACCTGGACTTCCATAACCTTTCCTGGGGTGGTGCGCCATCACTGCCCTAGGCAGGTTCGACCCAGACTATGGCGGACACCTGATCCTGTGGGATCTGGGTCTCGTCATTAGGTTCCCGCCGGGTGCCACCATTCTTATCCCTTCGGCGCTCATTCGACATTCCAATGTTCCCATCCACCCCAACGACCTTCGCTTTTCTTTCACTCAGTACACGGCGGTGGGTTATTCCGATGGATTCGGCACGGTTTCAAGACGGAGGAGGAGTGGAGGGCCAGTTCAACGGCTGAGGAGCGGCTGAAGCATAGGTCAGAGGGGCAGCAGCGGTGGGCGATGGGGTGGCGATGTATTCCACAGTGGATGACCTGCTGTCTCAGTAAAGGACTAGTAGCTAGAAGGGAAGAATGCAATTTCAATCAATTATCTACTCAATAACCATTGATATAACTGGGGAGAGAGATGAGGGGTCGGAGGAGGCTTATACAGAGAAATTCGTGGCCCAATTCACGGTCAAGGAAGAATGCAATTTTAATCGATTATCTACTCGACAACCATTGATACAACTTGGGGCTCGCAAGCCAGTGGGAGTCCTTAGTTGTGAAGACCAATTGTATCCAACTGATTCCGCGTGGAGTTCATGAGGTTGGCCGCACGGCTCAAGCCGTCCATCGAGGATGCGACCACGGAATACACCTTTTGCAATTCCTGTCGAGCGTCTCGCAAGGCCTTCTTCGTTTTCGAGAGTTCCAATAATGCCGCACTGCGCTCAGCCTCAGCTTGCACACATCGTTGGAGTAGATCCTCGTAGCTAAGGCTGCCTGAGCCATCGTGACTTTGAGAATCTAGACATCCGATTGTTGTAGCAAGTTCACCAATCAATAAGCAATTTCGGCGGCACATACCTCCTGGTGCTGAATCGATGTGGGCTACGGACCGTGCCGCTCGAGTCGCTTCCCATCTTTCCCGACGACGTTGTTCAGTTCGTTGCATTTCTTTCTTTTGAGATCGTAGCTGAATATAGTCCGGTCCTGCCTCAGACGAAGGCTGGAGGAGGTCCCCGAAATCGGGTTCGGAGCTGGGGTCACTGTCGTACAAGGGTTGGCTCGACATGAGAGTCGAGATCAAAGTGCCGAATCAAGATCATGTTTAAGCTTTTTTCGTGAGGTATTGTTGATATTTCTTCTCTTCTTCACCACCATGGCGGATCCGAACCACAGTGGCCGAAACGAACAAGCTAACGGTCAGTACATTAATGATAATGACAACTACACATTTTAGGTTGCAGAACAGGTCCCGGCAGTACTCGACCCCACCGTACCACACAGGGACAGAATGGGCGCATTCAACAGCTGGAGAGGGCGGGCGAAATTGCTTCAATGAGGACAAAACGGCCGAGAGAGACTTTCGCCGGGGCTGCGGATTCGCAGCCGAACTCATTGGCACCGTCTACGTCCGCACGCAAGGTGAAGGTCCTGTCACTGCCCTGTATGCTGCTCAAAGGGCACACAGAAGAAAAAGAAGACGAACAAAGACGTGACAAGCTCGACAGGCTTCAGTACAGCATCAACACAATACGCAACACAATACGCACCACTCGGCGGCAACAACGACCAAATCTTGACAAATGCGACCTTACCCACTGGTGTCGATATGTGGGCATTTCATCCCATAGCTGGAAATAATCAACACGGCAACATATACAATAGTCAGCAGAGGCTGGTGCGTACCCACTTGTGACACTGGTTCGCATGCAGCACTTGAAGCCACCCGGTTCAGGGAAACGTTCAGCAATACACAGGCCATGGTGCAAGCTATCTTCAGCAGGGTGCAAGCTATCCTCAGCAGACTCTACGTACGCCCACTGGCAACGGACCTTCTGTGAGCGACCTAAGTAGCATTAACGTCTGCGACAGCACTGCAATTGGGTACTTATGTACCTCCCACCGCACCATACCAAGCTTCAGAGCAAGGGAACCAAAACCAAGGAACCAAAACGATGTGGACTTTAGCCGCAACCTGGAAGATCAAGATCCGGACATGGAAGATGAAAACGAGAGTGAGTTTGGACGTGTTTTTGTCTTTTTGTCGCCACCATCACCTGCACTCTCCAACAGACTCCCATGGCGGAAATGACGGCTCCGGTGAGGACGACGACGACGAACAGCCTGCCCAGCAGTCCTACATTCAAGGCATAATTTTTTGAGCAGAGGACCATCTAATCTTAATCTTACACTACGAACAGGTTCGACATCTGGCCGGATAGACAACGGCCATGGCCCGGAGCTTCAAACGCTGGATTTCAGCTTCCACTCTCCAAACGAATTGGCAAACTCTAGAGGCTCTTTTGTTGCAGGCGCATTGTCTGCAACGGTAACTATTTCCCAGTAATCCGTATACATTCTGAATTTATTGCAGCCCGCATCTTTCACATCCTTTAATGCTCAAGCAGCGGAGCAGGCTACGGTAAGTGA
Source organism: Panellus pusillus (assembly GCA_013387415.1). Taxonomy (NCBI): domain Eukaryota; kingdom Fungi; phylum Basidiomycota; class Agaricomycetes; order Agaricales; family Mycenaceae; genus Panellus; species Panellus pusillus. The sequence continues at coordinate 8,796 of QVIE01000445.1, forward strand.
TGGGCAGAAACTTGTGTATCTGCTAACCACACTTAGAACCTCCACATGCAGCTTCCTTATAGCACTCAGGTGCAGCCTGTTGCGGTACGGAAATCACCCCTCTATGAAAATATACTAACACAATTTAGAACACGGAACCGAGCAGTGTGCTACAAGATCACTGGAATCGCAATCGTCCCCCTCAACCACCGAACCCCGAAATTCTACTGCATATTGCTGACTCAAACTCACGCCCTCCCTCGACAAGCTCACGCCCTTCCTCGACAAGCTCACGCCCTCCCTCGACAAGCTCACGCCCTCCCTCGACAAGCTCACGCCTCCCTCGACAAGCTCACATCCTCCGTCGACAAGCTTGCGTGCTCCATCAACGGTCTCACGTGCTCCGTCGACATCCAGATCTTCATCTAGGGCCCCTTCCAGAGCGGTGCACTCTACCTCCTTGAGCGTTGACTCAGATTCCACAGATAAAGCTCGGGCGAGCCGGAACTCAGTCCACCGGCCAACTTCAGACAATGCTCGTCCACACCAGCTCGGTATTACAAGGGCTACCCTATCTGGTTCAAAGTACTCGAAAAGGCCAAGCGTATTTATCTCGGGACGCTTGCCTCGGAGGACGCCTTTCCCAGCGCAGATGTGGCTATGAAAGCAGCAAAAATGGCAATTCTGGAAGCGCAGGGGAAGTATGAGCAGGACACCGGTGAGAAGGTTGAAGCAGGTGTGTCAAATATCTGATTCTCTCTTCCCTCTCTGAGGCGCTATCTTAGAGTGTGACATCAACCAGAATATGCTGAAATTGGTACGGCACTATCCGCTCAGCAGGTATATACTAACCAATACCATTAAACAGATCACGGATGGCGCATCCAGTTTTCGCGGAGACTTGAAAAAATTCGTTCGCGGCTTGGTCCCCAGCGGTTACTCGCTCTACCCAGATGCAAACGCGATTAACCCCTTAACCAGCGTGCACTATGAGGGGAATGAAATCGAAGAGTTCTGTGCGGAACGCGTTCAGGCACTGTTAAAGCACGGAAGCTTTCTCCACCGCCCTCCGGTCAGTATTGCCTCGTCTTGCCAACAGTTATTGATCTTGCCCATAGAACGGAAACATCAACCACCCCGTCATCATACAGGGCATTCGTGGTTACATCTACGGAAAATCGAAGCTGGCTGCCGACTGTCCCAACCTATTTCAAGACAAGGTCCCGAAGAAAACCGTCGCCCTCATCGGTGTTGCGGTGACATCGCTTCCTTACTACGGCTGTTGTTTCCTTATCTCATATTCTTTCCAGATCTATTGCTGCCTACAAGAAATGGAGAGCGGCAGATACGTTTCGAAGAAGTTCGAAGGCGACAAGTACCAGGCCGAGTATGAGGCGATCGCCACCGCCATCGACAGCATCCTGGACTCTGAACTTGGGGCGGACTACAATGTCTGGCTAGGGAATTGGGCGAAAGACGAGGGGTCAATTTGTATTCATCTGTTTCGAGACCAAACGCTGACTATTGGACTTTCAACAGTGGGGCAAAACCGGCATCGAGCTCGTCGAAGCTCACGATCAAGCTGAACCTCAGATGATTTGGATCCACACAATGTATTCGTGCCCGCCCGGACTGTGAGGCCTCTGGAGGCGCATTGTGGTGGCGCGTACAGGCGTAAAGTCACGGTGTCGCCTGCGGCTGCACCAGCCTACTTTCTTGAATCACTAGTAGTACTGACCAATCCATCGCACCGCGTCAGAGGGCTGGATCTCTTTTCCGTCAAACTTGACAGACACCTGTGAGAAATCCGCGCGTCCGGATGTGATGTGCAAAAGATCAGTCTTGTCACTCTCAAAGCACGCCTCGTCCTCCAACTCCCATTGCTTAGCCACCCGACCCGCTAGTTCCAGGTTGCGCACGTTCTCCAGGATCGAACGGCTTGCCGTCGAGAAGTTGACGTCGTCAACGAAGCCGCCGGTCCAGGAGATAGCGACATTGACTGCGGACAGACGGCGGAGTAAGCGATTTAGGGTCCGGTGACAGTTGGTGTCAGTGGTCAGTAACTGTCAGGATGACAGTCAGAATCTGACTGACACTTAGTTATTTTCAGTGCAGCGAAAAACCTACCTGACAATTACTGACAATCATGTCCAAATTAGGCAATGATGCCATCAATTTTCTCTGCCGGCTTTGCCGGCCTTCCTTATTTGATCGGATGAGGGTGATAAGGTTGATAGTGCACCAGTAGCAGGAGCCACTGGAGAGATAGAAGAATCAAGGCTGGTTCATTGGGCTTGGTAGTTGGAGTGCTGTGCCAATCTTGTACTCAATATAGCTTGAAGTGCTTTATCTCTTCCGCATACCTGGTATTACCAAATCGGGTAATTGTCAACTGTCAACTGTCAGAATGACAGTCAGAGCTGACTGTCAGCCTGACAATTAATTATTTTCCCCAAAGTGTAACTGTCACCGGACCCTAAAGCGATTGATAACCAAGAGGAAAAGAATGACGGAGAGGGCAGAACCCTGAGGTGCTCCCTTGCCATGCACACTAAAAGGTGGTCGTCCGCTTCCCGTCAATGACCACGGTTACCCGGTGCCCATCGAGAAATGACAGACCCAGGAAATCAGTGATCTAGGGAACCCCGACGCTGCCAGCTCCTGAGCTACGACCCTATGGCTAATCCCGTTGAATGCCCCCTTGAGATCGAAGAAGAGAGTTGAGATGATCTTCCCATCATCCATGTGAGTGCGAGCCTGGTGAATGAAGACGTCCGCGGCCTGTTGAGTGCTGCGGCCTGGCCTACCGCCGAATTGCGACTCTGACAGGATACCGAGAGTCTCGGCATCGAAGGAGATGCGGTTAGCCATGAGCCTTTCCAGAGGTTTGGCGAGGGCTTCCGCATGTTGCTCGACCGGGCGGTATGCCTTGGGGCTGGTCTTGTCCTTCTTCCCGCCTTGTGAGTGGGAATGGCGTTGGAAGACTTGAGCCGGGTAGGGTAGAGACCTAGGTCAATAGAAGATTTGAAGATGACACGAACCCAGTCCGCAACGACCGGCCACGCCCTTCGGATGAAGCCCATCTGGACGCCGTGTGAGTCCGGGGCCTTCCATGCATCTCCCGTCCAAATGGTCGCATAGTATGGAACATATACTGTAAAATAATTCAGAAAAAGTTGAAATGGCTGGGAAAAGTTGACAAAATGACAGTGTTGAGATGAAAAAATGTTCGAAATGCATTTGAGTGGGATCAAAACAGTTGAAACGACTGGGGCGCCTCAAAAAAAAGTTGAAATGACAGGGCAGTGAAAAAAGTTGAAATGACTTCGAACCACAAAAAAAATTGAAATGACTTCGAGCCACAAAAAAAGTTGAAATGACTTCGAGCCGCAAAAAAAAGTGAAATGACACCATGTGGAAAAAACAGTCGAGGTGACATTCACCCTGCAGAGTGTCCGAAAAAAATCTTGGCTGTAGCGTTTATTGTGATAGGTTATCTTCTCATCTCTGATGGCATATAGATCCATCATGATGGAATCATTGCAGCTGTGGAATGGCCGAACGGGTCACAACCCACCAGCTTAATGCTGTCCATAACATCCTCGCATTGAATAATCCTTACCTGCATGGCTGCTGGCAAAAAGCTGCAGGATCTCATTGTCCAGGTGCCCAGTCTTTTGGAGCAGGGGATGGAGTCAAGAGAGGCTTGTGACGAATGTGCGGCTGAAGGTGCCATCATCAGATAATGATGCTATCACATGGCGCCCATGGCGAGGACCGATGGCGAGAAGGCACCGCACACCAAATCCAATATTCATACAAAGTAACTTTGCATGATTTTTCTGCGGATTGTCACATGAGTGTTTTTTTCAGAACGTGTCTTTCCGACTTTTATTGCATGTCATGTCATTTCAACTTTTCTTTCGTCTGTTATGCCATTTCAGAAGTGTCATTTCGACTATTTTTCGAATTATTTTACACTATATGGCCATAGCATCCACCTCCGCATCCGTAACCTCCGCCGCCCGTCGCTCCTCAACAATGTCCAATTCCTCCACCATCTTCTTCGTCACCTCCGCTCGCCTCCGTTCTTCCAAAGTCACTCTAGTCCTCCCACAATTGTTTCCACTATCTTTTTCCCCCTTTCATCTGTGTTGCTTTCACTGTCTTTGTTCCCCCTTTCGTCCGTGTTGTTTCCACTATCTTTGTTCCCCCTTTCGCCCGTGTTGTCTTCACTATCTTTTTTCCCCCTTTCGTCCAGAACCGTCTCGTCGTCGCCGTCAATCTCCACCGCGCCCGCCCCAAACCACGCTCTCCCAGGATTCTCCCCCGAGCCAGGTGCTCCACCGCTGCATCACCCGTTACGGGGTCAATCAGCGATGGGAACACACCTTGCCGGCTACCGCGCAGACGCCCTAGGGCGTTAAACACGTTCGCACGGCCAAGGTCGTGGATGAAGCTGCGATACGCTTCCTCTTTCGCGGCTGCAATAGCACGATAGAGGTCACGCCGGGACTCCAGCCACGACTGGCGCGCTGAGGGTACGCGGTGCCGCTGGAACCACCGGGTTTTGCGCCGCATGTCCGCGAGGAGGGCCTTGATCTCTGGGTTCCACCACCGCTTAGACCTTCCGGACGGGCGGCGCTTGGCAGTCGATTTGCCCAGGGCAAGGATCAATGCCGAGCATAAAAGGTCAGTGGCGTCGTCGAGCTCTTCCTGCGAGGAGATGGAGGGAATGGGACGTGCCAGCTCATGCCGTAGGATGGCTAGAAACGTATCGACTTTCATAGTGTCAGGGTTGAAGCAGTTGGATGTCGGTTTTGAGGTGCCGAGTTCCAGATCGTAGATGATTGGCAGGTGGTCGCTACCAAGCCCAAGGCAAGTGCTGACGTCCACACTGCGAATGTTCCGCAAAAGCGAGGGAGAGGCAAAACCGAGATCTATAACATTTCCCGAAGGGAGATGGGTTGGTACATCAGACGGGGTAACTAGCGTGAGCGGGTGTGAGATGAGGAGATCATGAAGATCAAAGTCCTCCTGGCGCAACGCGGTCATCGTTCTGGAGTCCCACAGAACATGATGAGAATTGGAGTCCATCACCAGGATGATCTCCGAGCGCCGGCCGAGACGAGCCAAGACAGCCGCAAGTAGGCCAACACCCGCTCGGGTTTCGCAGTCGTTGTAAAGATTAATGAGGGTTACCTTCCGGTTACCTACAGTAAGATCGACAACGAGGAGGTCCGGAGAGGTGGATAGGTCAGGGCGCGGGCAGATGCAATGAGCAGGGATGGCGGCTTGCCTGAAGTACATGGATGTTCGATGACGGTGTCGCACGTCGGGGTGATCTGATAATAACCTGTGTAGTCAAAAGCTGAAATTTCCTTTTCCCATGGTTCTTGTAGGCACAGAATGTCGAAGCCGTGCGCACCCATTAGAATCTCCAGTGGGTTGCGTGACTTCCAGGTGTTGCTTTGCACCAGCCGAAGAGTCATTGACGTTCGGGCAGCCGTAGCGCCGGGGGTATGATGGTGAGGGAAGGTTGTTGAGACCAGCAAGGGAGGCGATGGGAGTAAGGAGCGTAGAAGCGGGGGGTAGTGACTTGATTGCTGATTGTTCGTCGAGAGCTCTAGAGAGGTCAGCGGCGCGCAGCCTCAGCTGCTCCGCGATACGCTTGCGAGCTGGGCAGGTGAAGCTATCCGAGCGATGTGTACCGCTGCAGTTCACGCAGACTGGCTTCTCCGTGCAGTTAGCGCCATGTGCATCCTTGCCGCATCCTCCGCAGCGGGGCGACCCGCTTGCGCTGCAGCGCGACCTGGTGTGCCCAAACATGAAGCACCCCTGTTGGGACGCGATGAGCCGAGCACCCGTAGGCGATCACATGTCATGTACACATATGCAAATCATCTGTTCTTTGTCTTTCACTGTCGTCTCGTACGCGCTCCGGGTCTCTATTCCAACAGGTTATGGGCCTATCCTTGCGCACCACTGCCTAGAAGAACACCTACCCTCTGTCAATTGTCCGCTGTCACGATCAGCAACCCCGTTTTGTGTCCGCTGCCACGATCAGCACCTCACCGTCTTTGATCTTTCCGATCCTCGACACCCGTTCCCCACATCACAATGAAAGTAACCGACATCTCTAAGCTGACTGGGACCAACTATTGGACCTGGAAAGCCGAGGCCCAGGCTCTTTTGCTCGCTGAAGGCTGCTGGACTGCCGTTGACCCCACCGTCCCTGTACCCAATGGCGTCGTCCAGCAACGCACGTGGAACAACGATAATCAGAAGGCCTATGGTCTCCTGTATTTGACGTTGAGCCCTTCAGTGCAGAAGAAGGTCAACAATAGCAGTATTGGCGTTAGTGGCCGTTTTCTTTGGCAACAACTCGAGTCCTTTTACGTAGTTTCGGATGCCGCAACCCGCGCAATGCTCATGCGCGAGCTTAACTCCCTTTCCCACGATCTCACCAAACCTGCGGACGATTTTTTACAGGCCGTCATCACCATTGACCACCGACTCACCGCCATTGCCGTCTCCCTTCCCCCGTTCATGATCCAGGACAAAATTCTTTCCGGCCTATCCTCTGTCTACTCACCTATCACCACCGTTCTTCAGAACGAGCCGACTACGCGCGCGATTCCGGACATGATCACCGCAATCAATGCTTGGGAGCAGGCTGATTTGCAGAGAAGTGATTCGGTCATCCGAGCTGCACGCTCAGCTTTGTCGAATCATGGGGGTGCGTTTGACCCTGCTCCGACCGACCAGCCCTTCTCGCTTCTCGCTCGTGACCGCGCTCGCAATCATCATTCCTCGTCCATTCCATCCCGTTCTTCGCGTTCTTCCGCCAACAAAGAATTTGATTGGACCAATACGAAGAATCGCACCGATGTTTGCTACAGGTGTGGTCTCCCTGGTCATTTCGCTCAGTTTTGTGTTTCGAAGATGCCAGACGACGTTCGCCGCCGTATCATTCGCGATCGCGAGAAGGACCAGAACCACGCGAACGCCGCATACGACAGTGCGGAAGATAACGATCAGAGCACCGAGCCTCAGCATTTTGCTGCTACCGCTTTTGCTTTTGATCCAACTACTCATTGGAGCCTCGCCGCTCAGGATCTTCCTTCGCAATTCGACCTCCTCGCTGCTGATCCATCCATCAAGGAGAGTTATATTGCTGCATACACTAACCCGCCTGACTCGGATCGCGACTCTCCGTCTCCCGCGTCTCCGACCTTAACCGCGTCGACTTCGAGTGTATCCGCTTCGCCGTTGTCGAAGAAACAATTGAAGAAGAAGAGACAGAAGGAGAAGAAGAAACAACAGAGTTCGACACATTCAGCAGAAATTGCAATGGAAAACCTGTCGCTCAGGGAGGAGGAGGATGGTAACGAAACTGAATATTCCATGTGATTGTTTGTTTTCTCATTATGGGGGTGTCTCGTCTCTGGGGTGTGTTGGGACGCGATGAGCCGAGCACCCGTAGGCGATCACATGTCATGTACACATATGCAAATCATCTGTTCTTTGTCTTTCACTGTCGTCTCGTACGCGCTCCGGGTCTCTATTCCAACACCCCCAGCATTGGATAACGCGGAGGTGGGGGAAGCCTCGGCTTACCGCGGGCGCTGTTCCTCCCAAGATAACCCTTCCTCCGGCTACCACCACGTCCACCGATTCCCTCGACTGCAGCCGAACGAACAGCGAACCCGCCCTGGGGGGTTTCCGACCCGCTGCGACCATAGCGGCGGTCTTCGCCTCGCTCGGGGGTTTGTTCACCCATGTTGGGAGACCGACGATCGTCCCCAATTGTGGATTACGTTCCTCCAGCTCGCGTTTAACGTCCTCCATTGAGTTGGCGCTCGCGAACGGGACCCCATCGATCTGGATGTAGACGTGGGTCGCTGGTGGGGCGATGCGCCCCCCCGGAAAGACCGCCGGTGCCCAGGCTGCCCACTTATCCGAAAGGATGCGAAGGTCGTCCTTGGATCTCGGGACGACGAAAATCCCCTGAGCGGACTGCTTCTGCGTGTACACGACAGCCGGCAGGTCGAGAGGTGCAAGGCAGGTGTTGATCTTCTGCAGGATTTCGTGATAGGGCAGTGCCAGGATGGGAGGAGGGGGGCCATCGAAGCGGACTAGCATCCGTTCATCCGAGGGGTTGGGGAGAGGCGGAGGTTTCGGCTTGGGGGCTGGAGGGGGAGACGCCGCGATCTTCGCATACGATGGGGGGAGGGGTGTCACTGCAGGGCTTAATGGAGAGTTTTTGAGGCTCTCAACAGACTTAGTGAGGGAATGGATCGCTTTATGCTGAGCCTCGACCTGGTCTGCCAGCAGTCTTACCGGGGAGACCACCGCGCGAGTGACAATCGAGCTGAAAGAGGCGGGACAATCGTCCGCGGGCGGGAATTCATGATGGTTTGTTAAGCGATCCAGAAGAGTGTCGAGGAGTTCGAAGCAGGGCTTTGTGGGCGCCGACGAGCTATAAAGCTTCATCGTGTCCACTGCATCCCTAAGAACGGCAGCCAACGCGTCCAAGCTCGCCGCTGTTTCTGCCTGTCCCTTGAGCTCCACGAATCTCGCTTTCTTCGCAGCGTCACGTTTCCTGCCCGGGGATTTATCTGCGGGCGAGTTCTCAACGCAGTCAGATGTGTTTACAGGGGCAGGCGGTGTCTCTTGCCTGTCCGCGCGAGGCGGAAGCTCGTCCTGCGTGCGAGACGCCTGACGAGCCCCCCCTCGCTTTCCTTGGGCGCCACTACCCCGCGTTGCAGGCGTGCCCGGTTCCAAGGTTACATCTGGGGTTGTCGAGTTGGTGCGGTGCTGTGAGCTTTCTGCTTCGTAGACCTTGTTGTTCTGGACGGGCGAGCAGGCGTGATAATGACCGAGCCGTCGGGGATGGGAGGGACCGAGCGAGACTTGCGGACGGTGACATTGGTGTCAGAAACTGCCGTTGGCAGCGAAGACGTGTCGTTTACTTCCGTGGGATTCTCGCGCTGATACGACTGCTAAATAAACAAGCGTGTAATCTTGCATTTTTGCAATTTTGGTGCGCACACCAATGCCTCTATCTGGTGATATACAATTAGGGTCAGAGTCGAGCTCCGAGCTGCTGATCGAGTGTTAATGATGCATATACGAACGGGAATTCAGTAGTATGGTAAATACTTGGCTGTTCTACCAAATGGCAGTCGGTATACCAACTCGAAAGGGTTCCGAGGAACGAAATGCTAGGCACCATACCCAGGAGATATATCCATAACAAAAGACCATTGCACGAACATATTCCGAGGAAGACTTTTTCAAGATTTCTTACTAGGAAAGTGATTGTTTCGAGAAATATGCATATTGCAGAATTCCGAGGAACTATAAAATAGCGCGTCTAGTAGGAACAGTGGTTCCGAGGAACTGGAATATACGAGAATACTATATTTGGGTAACGCCCAACTCATAGAGAGGAAAGAATGGCTTTCCTCGGAATCGAACTCAGGCCCGAGGAACACTTCGGGGTCGGAATTACTCGTCGGGAATATCGGCTTTTCACGGTGGCGTGATTTGCGCGACATTACGGCATGACCAATTAAGATAACATAACGAAAAGAGTAGTACTCTGGCGCCGCGCATACACGCGTACCCGGCAGCGAACCCTCGCGCCCTGGCTCCACAATTGAGGCCAGAAAAGGTATAATGAAAGGCACAGAGCGGAAAGATCGAACCAATAGGCAGAGAGAGAGCAGAACGCGCGTCCGGCAGCTCCCTCGGAAGGGGTCTTGGCACCCTCGGGGATAATCTGGCTGACCGCCAAGCCCAAAAACAGGTCTACGAATACGTGCGGCATCGGAGAAATAAACACCACTACTCAATTATTACTGTAGAATATTTACTCATCACTCTTGTAAAAATGTATATAAACCACCAGAAACGCGAGGAACTGTATCATATCGAACCCCCACTTGCCCAGACCTCGGTCCAAGCTAGTAAAACGGTTGCGGTGTGGTCTGTGACGTTCCGCGGAGATTTGTTACCAACATTTCTTAGCTAGTTACATATAAAGTGAATTTGTTGGCATAACCAAAGTGGGCGTGTTGTGTGCGTGAGTCAATCGAGGCCACCCTCAAATAAGCTTTTAAAGGTACCCGAGCTCTGGTTCAACTTGGGTCAATTGTGTGAACGGTTCGCTGTAGCACAGTTCCTCTCCGTGTTGCATCGGGGTTGTAAATTGTTACTAAGAAGTACGCTGGGTTAAACCCCCGGGTGTTTCTACTGAGGTTCGCAAGGTTTCGCCCCTTGGACGCTTCAAAAACCTTTCCGAGGAACATACTTCCGAGGGATCTAAATATAAAAAACCAATACATTGTTCATTCGTGTACTTTGTGACCGAAATCTACCAATCCGAGGACTCTTTAGTTCGAAGTTTGATCTGATACGTTTCTAAGAAACGAAGAGTGCTTTCCGAGGAAACATTAATCTTACCTGTATACTGCAGGGTGACCCGAACTCAAATTGTTGAGACTTCTGACATACCAAGGTTCATTGGTTTTTGTGTGTGTGTGGATTGAAGGTTTTAAGTGGTAGTTGCTTCGCAGTAACGTTCCGCGGAAGATCTTAAATCTATTTTAAGTTCACGCTAGTGTGTCGGAGTCGCCGTCTCATCTGGAGCCCACCGCGAGGGTCCATTTTGATATTTCCAAAAGAAAAAGATCTTCTAACGAAGAAAAGTGTCAGTCTAATTAGACTGAAGAATTTGAAAGTTGGTTAAAGAAACCACTTTGAACACAAAACTGACAAACTGTCTTTCGGACAACCTCCGAGGAAGCCAGCTGTCAAACCAAGAAAAGGGAGCTTAGTTCCAGAAGCACCCGATTTTGTTCCCAAGGATCAGTCCCGAGGACACCAACAATTCACGAGCATCGAGTACCAGTGCTGTGAATACCCAGAAATCTCTACGAACCGTTGTTCCTACTGTTAGAGGGCGCGAGTCAGTTTCTGCTCGAACCTTAGAACGAGTTACAGCCAACGTGAGTCTCGGATAATCGACCAGAGCCTCACAGATCTCGAAGTCATTCTCCGAGGAACCCAGAGATTGTTGCTACACCTACGAACTCGCAGCTTCAAACTCAAACCCAGTTCCAACCAATCGCTACTACAATGGTGTTTGATAGAACAAAACTACCCCTACCGAACTCTAAAAATACCTTCCAGTTCACCGGTGAAACACCGAGGACTTGGGATGGTATCTTGAACAGATCGAAGATTTTATTGTGACTTATAACGCTACTACGGATGAGGACAAAAAGTTCCTAGCAGTACGCTATGCTGTACCTAAGCTTAGCCGAGACTGGCGGAAGTTTGCGTCGTATGACGCAGCGTTCACTTACGAGGACTTCTGTAAAGAACTCTTTGAGAATTATCCGGAGGCTAAGGAAGCCGAGGAAGGCTCAATAAAGCAGCTGACAAGGCTAGTCAAGAGTTATCCAGGAAGGAAGTCAGAATTGACGAGCCTCGGAATACATGGCCTTGGTTCGCAAGCTCCGAGGAATAATAGACAAGTTGGCAAATCGGTCTCTAATCATGAAATGGTTGAAGCTTCTTGGCGTGTTTGGATGAGGAATTTGTTCAGGCAATTCGAAACAAACTACGATCCATGCCCAGGGAAAGCTTACCGAGTTCAATTAAAGCGAAGAAGCAGCACGAGAAATGGTTGCTCGGGCCAAAGCCAACAATCAACCTCCGCCGTTGCCTCTAGAGCTAGAAGTTCGCCCCGCGGATGATAAATACCGATGGGGAGACCTTGTCAAAATTGCCCAGGAAATTGCAGAAGAGGAATCAGTGTCCTTCTATGGCGCGGCCTGGAATACAAGGATGGGTCACAGGGATGCGAAACCCAAAGCAAAGCATGTTCAGTTCTTGAACCAGCGCTCCGAGGAAACTGAGGAAGAAGCTGAGGAAAGAGCGGCAACTTGCGAACAGAGATGTTCGAGAAATTCAATGATCTCGAAAAGACTATGGCTGAAGTAGCCGATAAGCGAAACACTGATGATCATAAACGGCATGTTGAAACGGCAGAAATACTCCGAGGAATCAGTTCGGCGTTGCAGCAGGGTTCGAACAATCCCAGCCACCCCGGCCGACTTGGAATTATTCTGGCGTCCCGCAACAATAATTTTGGTTCGAGGGGGCCTACAAGTCAAGAACTGTTTCTATTGTGGAGGAAATCATTTTCAGAATGATTGCGAAGTTCGCCGAGAACATATCCTAAGCGGTGTGATCAAAGTACAAGAGGCAAGCCCTGTATGTATGATGGACATAACATTCCGGGGGAGCCTCGAAATAAGTCAAAAGCTTTGAGGGCACAAGAGTATTATGCTGCCAGGCATAACGGAAAATTGCCTCCCTCGGTACGCGAAGTACACTTCAAGGAGAACAGGAGATGAGGAAGAGGATCCTAATTATGATCCTCGGGCAGATGAGATTCTGACCTTGAAGGTGGAAGCTCAACAGTTGAAACAGCAGTTGTTGCAACTAGGACTACAGAACGGGCAGAGGTTCAATTTTATCCAACCCGTCGCACTCCGGAAGTTCGTCTGGAGGCAGGTCTGCACAACTGGCCAATATGTCAATACCAGGACTAGTCAAGAGCAGTCCGGGGAACAGGTTTTTCGGTAAATCCGGTGAAGGGCCTCCGCGAAACCCCCGGGAAACGCAAGCCTCCGGAGGAAGTACAAAAAACCTGGGCAACCATCAGATAAAACAGTAATCTCAAAAACAAGGACGGCGCAGGCTGGAGATGAAGTGGTTATTACCAAACCAAAACCTAGGCCGAAGCCAACAGTCGAGGAAGTCGAAGATGAGGACGACTTGCCTCCGGATAAAGAAAATCCTAAAAATATCCGAGGAGCTACCTTACCGGAAAATCGTACCGGTTAGGATGCTGCTCCAGAACCAGTGCTTCCGAGGAGCCTACAGACAAGTCTGAGGAAATTTTGCCTCAGCAGGAAAAGGCATACAAAGTCAGTACGGACTTAGACGAACGCGGAAGCGGCGAAAATTATTCCGTAAAAAGATTTTAGACATGGAGGTACCCGTAAAAGTTAAATGGATGATTGCGCCAGCAATGCGCTGCAGAAAGATTTGAACCAAATGACTACCAAACGACGGAGACCTTTATTAAAGAAATCTACTGACTGAAGAAGAGTCCAATTTCTCAGTAAAAATCATTGACAATGAAACTGAGGGGAGGCAGAATCGGAAATATGTTCCGAGGAACACGAATAAAGGAAGAGCCTCCCGCGGAAATGATCAATGCCGGGGATTTGCCTTTCGATCAATATATATTTGTGACTACCGAGGAACGAGGTTCTGTACCAGAGGAGCGGTCTTAGTCGAAGACCCGGTAGTACAATACTACGAGAGTCTGAAAACAGGGAAGGAACCTAAGGCAATATTCGTGGGCAAAACGTCCGAGCCTTGAGGTGTCTATTTCCGTTGATCAATGGCCGAGGAACTGTTGAGTCGTTGCTGGACAGCGGATCACAGATTTGTTCGATAACCGAGAAAGAAGCAGTACATTCAAATACCGTGGATCCGACATCACAGTCTACATGCAAGTTTCACGGGCAAAGTTGAAAGGACCCTGGGCCTCGCTCGGAATGTTTCTTTTAATTTTGGAAGCATCACAGTGTTCTTACAATTACACGTTCTGCGGTCTGCACCCTACAAGTTACTTTTGGGAGACCTTTTCGAAGTCATTACAGGGCAGTGTTCAAAACGAGTCGAATGGTAGTCAAACTATCACAATGACTGAACCTGTTTCGAAAGAACGAGTCACGATACCAACTACGGCGAGGGTAAAAGAAAACCATTCAACGGGATTCCGAGGAACCTAAAAGGACTCTAACTCCGAAACTCTCAAGGAGGATTTTTGACATTGTTCGAGGATCTCGAAGATGAGGGAGAACTAATGACAACCTGGGAGTATCACGAACAACAAGGATTAATTTGTACTGGATATGGAAGCCGTCCAGCGGAAAAGTTTCTTCCGAGCAGATAGGGCTCAAGCCTATCTATATGCATCTCGCTCGGAGGTAGAAAAAGATAAGAAAGCTACTCGTCTTTAGACCAATACACGGGTAAAGAGGAAATAGAAGAGGGCATGGAAGTCTTCGTGTTTAAAGAAGTAGGCGAATCGGGTATTGCCGAGAAATCGAACCGTGAGAAAAACGGAATCAAACCGGAAAGCTAACGAGGAAGATGAGTCTTCTGCAGCTACGGGGCGTCTCACAGGACATGCCTAAGTCACTTCGAAAAATATTAAGAAGAAAATTCCAGCGGTACCAGAGGTTCCGAGGAGTCAGGCGAGCAGCTAGACTCCTTCCTCGGAAAGAAATATAAGAAAGTTGCGGATAAGGTGACGCCTGTGCTGGCTGCTT